>SRLM01000224.1:973598-1228654 GCA_015708895.1 Populus ilicifolia
ATGATTATTTCAAAGGTTATTTGATTATTTTTTAAAATATTTTTTATTTTTAAATTTTTTTAATATTAATGTATTAAAATACTAAAAAGATATAAATTTAAATATAAAAAATTAATTTTTTTAAAAAATATTTTTAAAACACAACAAAAATAACTCCGAAAGACCAAAAAGTTAGGAGCACCCGAGGTGATTGTTACGGTAGATTAAAAAAATCAGAGATTTTAGCTGTGAATTTTTTATTTAAAATATATTAAAATAATTTTTAATTTATTTTTAATATTAATATATTTAAAATATGTAAAAATACTTTAAAAATTAACTTGAAAAAAAATGTTTTTTTTAAAAGGCATGGTTTAAAAAAAAACACGCTGCCTTGAGACAGAAGCGAAGGTAATAAATAAAGGCAAGTAAAGGGAAAGGCAGCCTGGTTTGGTTTGGGCAGCGTGCAGAGAGATATGCAGGAGCCGGGGAGCAAGTAATGATGGACCTGACACACACTTCCCTAGCCTCTTTGGACCCTCTAAAATTCTAACACTTTTTTCACTTCTTCTCTTCGACCTTCGTGCGATTGCGTGCCACCCTCTGAACATACCGTAACCCAATAAAAAGCCTCAAACAATGGAGGTTTTCATTATAAAAATAGCACCTGTCATGAAGTTACCTGAGAAAATATCACAGGTAATAAAATATTTACAAAATAGCAAGTCTTATTGTTTTCAATTTTTTTAAATATAAAGGCACGCTATTCCGAGCAGAATAGCATCTCGGACGGTGTGTTTATTTTAGCTTTTAAAAAATAATTTTAATTTTTTTATTTAAAAATATTTCAATATTAAAAAAACTTTAAAAATAATTTCTATTATAATTTTAAAATAGTCCACCACCTGGTTTAGTTTGGAGTTTGAGATTCATTACACAATTAATAAAATGTATAGAAACTAGGATCTTTAAACTTTAAGAATAAAGTTCTAAATTATAGAAAAATAGATAGAAAAAATTATGATCGTTTTTAGAAAGTTGATAATTTCAAAATCCAATCAAAAAACGAAACATCAAATATTTATATTTACGTAAAGATTAAAAAAATACATAATCAAAATCCACATCTAAACAAAAAATAATTAATTTTTTTAAAAAAAACAATAAGATTGACATTTTTTTTGTTGTTTATTTTTTAAGATAATGACTCTGCACAACTAACCCACCTCTACAAAAAAAAAATCATGAAAAAAATATAAATTTATTAGAAATACAAGTTTTCCAAACATGCATAAGAAAATTTCCATGTTACGCGTTCCCAACATTGCAAATTATTGTGACATGATTATAAATTTTGTTATTTTATTAAAAAAAATTAAAATCTTTTTTATTTGTCAAGTATATTTTTTATGCAAACACTATTTATATATATATATATATGTGTGTGTATAAAAACACTAGGAGCCATCATTCATCAACCTATTGTCGTGATGAGCATGGATATTTGTACAGAAAGGGTTAAAATAGGAGGAAGGGTGTTAAGGAATTGCGTGCCAAAAAAAGTTAAAAAGCGGACCCTGTCTCCTCTGCTTTTGTTTCTTCCCCTTACGAAACCACAAAATAAAGACAGGCTCTCTCATGGTAAAAGTTCTAAAGGTCACATACCTTTATCTTTTTGCATAGCTGACCCGCGATTCTTTTCTATTTTCATTCATGTCACCAGAAAATAAATTGTAAAAATGATTTTTTTTATCAGGGTGCTTATAAAAAAAACATATTAACCCAGTATCAATAATTTAGTTTTTTCAAATAATTTTTGCCATTGAGGGTGCTCATAGCTCTTCAGGCCGGGTTAGAAGAGAAAATGAGCCCGCCCATTCATCGTAGACGAGTATTTTTATCATGTTCTCGACATCGTCTTATCTTCACGGGAAAATGGACGAACCAGCAACATTCTGTACATTCTTGGCTGCTGAAACTGTTCTCGAGTGACTGACGACGTGCAAAAAAAGTATGGAGTAATGCTGTAAAGATTGATTTTTGATTAATAATACATTAAAATAATATTTTTATTTTATTTTAAAAAATTTATTTTTAAAATTAATAAATTAAGCAATATAAAATCATACAATAATAACTCAAATCTAAAAAAATTAATTTTTTTAAAAGGCATGGTTTAACACAATGACAATCAGGAAAGCAATATACTAGCGTGAGCTTCCATGTAAACAAGGTCGAGGGGCCACTCTGTAAAACAAGCAAGAGTTCAGAGGTGACAATGACAAAAAAATTTCCTCGATACTGAAACCCTATTTGTCGTGCAGTCGACAATAAGGTGAGGTAGGCCCCAGAGGGACAGGGGCATCATTATTGACAATCTCTTTCTAGTTTCTATATCTTCTCTTCCTCGCATTTCTTTTCAACTTCTCGGTTTTTATGGGCTTTCAATGGGCCGGGCCGGGCTCCTCGGAAATGGAGGTTTTATCTTTTTTAAATAGCTAGTAAAATAGTGCTGGCGAGTCCCGCGATCAGTTAATCTAAATCTATGCTGAGAAATTAGGCCACTAATGAGCATTAATCCTTTAAAATTCTCAAACCAGTAGTACCTGACAACTCCTTCATATGTTTTATACACTTTAATCTTGATTAATGTTCAAAACTAATAAGTAATAACGTGTAAGTTATTAGGATTATTTCGATTTTATTTAAGAATTGATAAATACGCAAAAAAAAGTATGAATAAAGATGAGGTAAATGCACAGCCATTATCAATTGGGTCACCAAGCATGAATAATTCTCAACTTGGATTGTTCTTCTACCAAGTATCATCCTTTGATCTTTATTCTTGAGATTAACGTAAAAATCATGTCTTTTTAAGACAAACATGTCCAGACTAATACTGGATTCTAACTTGATTTTCATTAAAATTTTTCCATTTCAAATTATTTTTTTAATATTTTTGTATCATTTTAACACATTGGTATTAAAAATAAAAATATATTATTTCACTATACTTTCATATAAAAAATACTTTAAAATCAACTATTATTACATTTTTAAATACCCTGTATGGTATTAAAAGAAAGACAATTTTTTGAGCAGGATTAATCGGAAAATATCCAATAAAAGAGTGATCTCATTTAAAAATCAATTTGTTTGGGGAACTAGTCGGAACCGGCTGTAGCTTGGGAACAAATTTGTTCTCTTCCCCCCCCCCCCCCCNCCAAAAAAAAAAAAAAAACAGAAGCACATTTTTACTCATCCGAATTCCGAGACATCAGACGGCTAGCGACTGGAAGCCACCCTAGAAACAGTACCACCAGCATGCAGATATCCTCAAGATGCAGCAAAGGATGTTCCTGTCGTTCGAATCATCAACACAATCAAGTAAAAAAGAAAACAAAGCGCGATGGTGTTGGGTCCAAGAATCAATGAGCTGACCCTATCCCTTCAAAGCACTCCTTGCTTGTTTCCCAGTCAAATCAGTATTGCTTGTGTTGTCAGTTTTGTTTTTTTTTTTTTCCTCTAATATTTTTTGTTTATAAATATATTAAAATAATATTTTATTATAATTATTTTAATCAAAACAGTAATAAAATATAAAAGAATTATTTTAAGAAGAAAAATTAAATTTTTATCCCCTTACATTAAGACCCGCAGTCCAAAAACAGGGCTTGAACTTTGGAAAACATTCGCTGCCTCTGTTTTGCATAAAATATTTCCACCCATGTTCCTGTGTTTTTCTCGCGCAATTCTTTCTTTAAAATACAAAATATTTCAAGTTAGTTTTTAATTTTATTTTATTTATTAAAATATATACGTTCACCTTTTAAAAAATCCCAATATTAATTAACTCACGATATTATTTAATAATTTCAATTATAAGTGACATGGTCTCATCACCTCGACCTCCGAGCAGCCACTATCATCGCTATCCTAATCGCAAACAAGTTCCATCACATCCTTTGCCTCCATTATTATCATCACTGTCACTGTCTCCTCTTCTACCTCTATTCACTGTTTCATTATCAGAGCAATAATTATTGTTTCATTATCATTGAATTTTAATATCTTTATTTATTCAGTATCCTTTTTTAAAACATACTTCACTTCTCCCTTCCAAAAACAACCCCCCCTCCCTTCCTCTCTCTCTCTCTCTCTGTATATTTGTGCTTCCAGCGATAAAAATGAATAACAAACCCAGAAACAAATAAAAAACACAAAAATTGTAATGAAATTTTTTTTGTGGACAGAGACCCAAATTTACGCATTTTTTTTTAGAATAACAATCTTCAAGTGCTTCTTTTTAGGAGATTTACAAAGTTTTAAATACACTAAAAACTATATTTTAATTAAAAAATAAAATAGAATTTTAAAATTATCAATGAAAGAAACATAAAATACAAAAATAATAAAAAACTTATAAAATTATCAAAATTAAAGCCTCAAGATAAGATTTTTAAAATGTAAAAATCGACAATCAGTGTAGCAATTCCTTGCTGATGTAAATTCCCATCTAAAAACATGATTGAAATTACATCAAAATTTTAAAATTTTTCAGCCAATATCCATAAATATATCTATCATTCTATCCATAAAATCTATAGCCAATTCTCATCTGGTTATTTATTTATGATAGATTCGCACATAATCACTCATTTTACATCAGTCTCTCTATATTTTTTGTGTTTCCAACGATAAAAATGAAGGAGGACAAATTGGACAGGGAAAGAAGTCGGCCTGTCAAGTCGCTCTTCTACTTTTATTGTTTTCTCCCCTTCAGTATTTAACGTTAAATCACATCACCTCGGATTTCACAGAGCAGAGCATCCCGTCCTCCTCCTTCTTTCTCTCTCTCCCACTTCTCTCCCTGCTACGCGGCCATATGTTTCATGTCCCGATTCTGACTTTTATTCCCTCCCGCGCCTACTTTATCTTCTCTTTTTCGCTTTGCTTGTCCTGGCATTGTTTGTTTTGGTTTCTGTGTTCTTTGGTTTTTCCCTTAAATTTTTCTGAAGTCTGAACAAGCTAAAACAGTGCCCATGTGCTTTTCTTTTGTTTGCTTTTGAGAACTGGAAGAAGAGAAGGAAAAGAGAGTAAGAAATGAAGAATCTATATTCTCTTACCATCTTTTTATCTATAATTGGTTGTGTAACTTGAACCTGTGTTAACCACCAACGCTCACTAGCTTATATAGATGGATGATGCGTGACTAACTTTTTCTACTTTATCTCTTCCCCTTTTTTTAGCTGAGTGTTTTGAGCCTCTTTCATTACAAAACACTGAAGAGATGACCAAAGAAGATGACTTTAAGCTCCTCAAGATCCAGGTCTCTCTCTCCCGCCCTCTCTTTCTTTCTTAGCCACATTCTCTGTGTCCTTTCTTAAAGTCCCACCTTTTCATTGTATTTTTTTATATGTGTTGGTAAAGTTTGGTAGTGGCCTCTTTTTCTCTAGCACCTGTCTTCTTGTTTTTGTTGTTTGCTTACTTCTTTTCTTCTTCTTTTTGTACAGACTTATGTTCTCAAAGTGAACATACACTGTGATGGTTGTAAGCAGAAAGTAAAGAAACACCTTCAGAGGATTGAAGGTGCTCAGCTTCTTGTCATCATTTCTATACTATATTAATGTTCTTGCCTTTTCCTTCTTGATGTGGGATTTTGAATTGCTTTGCTTGCTCTTTGTCAGTTTTATAGTGCAGCAGATTTTCTTGTAGTTTTTTATTTTGCTGCTAATAATTGGTAGCAAAAGAGGAGTGGTTTTGCTCTTTCATTATAGTTTGAGTTCCAGTTGAAAACCAGAGCACGATGAATGTATGAAATGAGAATTAAAAAAATTATCCTTCAAATTTTTCCAGGGACAAGCCAGAACACTTGTGTTCTTACATTTCCCATGTCATGAATAAATTTACGACCTCGTTTCATTTTGTCACATTGTTGATTTTCCTGGCGTCGAGCTACTAATTAATTTTCTCTGACCTATTTTTTTTTTAAAATGGAGATAATTAAGGAGTCAAAATGTAAAATCTCTGCATAAAGAGCATACTATGTAATGATCGGTTATCAGAATTGACGAAATTTATTTTCATTCGAGGACTGATCATTCTACTAGCCAGTGATTTTGAGATATTTGTACTGTAGAAAGATAAGGTGACTTAGATTTATGTCAAAAATAAAACCGACTTATATCTGGTGATCAATTTCTTCAGGCTTTTATTTATTTAAGTTTTCTGAAACCCTTTTGTTACAGGAGTTTACCAAGTAAACATAGATGCCGAGCAACAAAAAGTCACAGTTTCAGGTACTGTAGATACCGCGACTTTGATCAAGAAACTAGTCAGAGCTGGGAAACATGCTGAGGTTTGGTCCCAAAAGTCCAACCAAAAA
Organism: Populus ilicifolia; assembly: GCA_015708895.1. Classification (NCBI taxonomy): domain Eukaryota; kingdom Viridiplantae; phylum Streptophyta; class Magnoliopsida; order Malpighiales; family Salicaceae; genus Populus; species Populus ilicifolia. Next base: position 979,963 of record SRLM01000224.1, read on the forward strand.
CAAAATAACAGCTGCATCAAAGATGACAAGAGCAATAAAAGTCAAAAGCAAGGCTTGGTCAAGGGCCTCGAGGCCTTCAAGAACCAGCAGAAATTCCCTGCATTCAGCTCCGACGAAGATGATGACTATCTTGATGATGAAGAAGATGATGATGGGGATGAACTCGGATTTCTTGGACCAAGCCAACTGGGTCTTCTCAGGCAGCATATCATGGATGGAAACAAAGCAAAGAAAGGTATCGGTGCCATTCCTTCAGCTTCTAACAATGGTAATGAAATGAAAAATCTTGTAAATGGGAATGCTGGAAAGAAAGGAAACCCAAATCAAAATATGGGAATGAAGGTCAATCCAGGGGGGATAGATCAGAAAACCATGGCAGCACTGCAAATAAAAAACGCTCAATTAGGTGGTGGAAACGTCAGTGCTGGGGAGGGCAAAGGGGGGAATGACACTAGCACCATGATGAACCTTGCTGGTTTTCGTGGAAATGACGGTAATGTCAGGAATGCTGCAGCTGCTATCGCTGCATTAGGAGGTAATCCCAATGGTCTAGGGTTGCAAGTTCAATCCAATAATATCGGGCATCAAGGACCTTCTGCAGCAGCGGGATTTCCGACTGGTGGATATCCCACAGGTCAGTACCCATCATCCATGCTGATGAACATGACTGCGAAAAACCATCCAGCATCAATGATGATGAACATGCAAAACAGGAATGGCATGCAACAACCCCAGATGATGTATCACAGGTCTCCCTATAATCCACCGAACACTGGTTATTGCTACAACCCTGACCCTCACCCCTACGCTGACCCTCAGCTAGCTCACCCCTACGCTGACCCTCGGCTAGCTCACCCCTACGCTGACCCTCAGCCAGCTCACCCCTACGCTGAACAACCTAATTATAGCGGTGATTGCTCTGCTGCAGCATCAACAGAAATGTTCAGTGATGAGAGCACTGGCAGCTGTTCCATAATGTAATGAAGGCATGTAGAAAGAGTAAAAAACGAATGATGTGCTGACTTGAATAAATGTAATGTTTAGGGGAGTTGGTTGCTCTCGTCAGTATTCTCCGGTGGTGTGGTCTGGAGGAGCAGGTCGGATTGAGATTTGAGATGCAGGATGTCTGTGTAGTTAGTTCTGAATCTTCTCTTTTTTAGCAGTGTATCGTTTAGTCGTTAAGATGTTTGTTTCGAAATTAGTCGAGCTCTCTCTTGTTCTTTTATTTGTTTGAAAGAGAGTCTTGGTTTGTGTAAGCCGCGCTACCAGCAAGTAAATAAACAAAAGGGGAGTGAATTATTGAGTAATATATAAATGGTGGTGTATAGCTTTGAGGAGCATTGTCAAATTCTGAGTGCCTTCAAATTTCCCCCATGACAGCCAAGGTGACGTTGGGCACTGTATATAATGCAAGAGACACGATGGCCCCGTTTGCGGAGACCAGTGGGAAGAAGAACAGCTGGGTTGACAAATGCATCTCGCGTCGGTGGTACGGGTATCGTGCAGGTTGGGAACACACGAGCTCCTCACGTGCAAAGCATGCATAATGTGGTTTAGCCGACACGACTGCTACAAGGTATGGTTAAAACTGGAAAGTGGAAACCCTAAAATAGTTGGCCCTAATTCACTAACACCATTTTCCTCTATGGTGATAGCCGCTGATATTACGTGTTTTATGATATAAAAAAGTATTTTAATATATTATCAAACAAACTAATTTCTTAAAACTATTTTAAAAATGATTATTATTTTGAAACACCTTTATCATCAAAATGTGTTTAGCTGATTGATTGTTTGAAAGTATAATTATTTTTTAAATAGTTTTTTATGTTAAAATATATTTTAATAATTTTTTTTAGTTTTTAAAAATTATTTTTAATATTAATATATTAACGTGATTTAAAAACACTAAAATTATACTAATTTAATTTTTTAAAAAAATATTTTTAAAATATAGACAGAAGGTCAAGTATGACTTCAAGTACAACAAGCAGGCCGACGTGGGCCGATTTATTGCTCTGATCCAAAATAATCAACCAGAAAGAACGGGACCAGCCCATGATTAAAAGCAGGATGTCACTAGCTGTGCGGCCATTGATTCAGAGCTGCAAGAAGTATCTCGCAAGCAAAAATTTCGCACGCCAATAGTTGTTGGGCTGCTTATATGTTTTAAAAAATATTTTTTTTTTATTTTTGTATTTCAAATTAATATTTTTTAATATGTTAATATTAAAATTAATGTTTAAAAAATAATAAAAATATTATTTTGATATGTTTTTAAGCTAATAGTAATTTAAAAAGTGACCGTACAAACACCCTGAACTTGTATCTTAGGGAAATAATTGAATGGGAAGGGAAGCAGGGTGGAAAACATTTCACTCGTGCATCAAATAACTCTCTTAAGAGCGAGGAAGTTCGATGGATTTGGATCCCAACTCTTTCAATGCATGTATTTATGGAAGCCTATAAATTTAAATAATTACATTATTAATAACGATGTTCTACCTGCATGTATCTCGAATATCTAAAAAGGACACTTTAAATACACACATCAAAATGAATTCTTTGAAGCTGGTAAGATTAGCAAGCAATCCTTTTAAACAGATGCGAAATGATCGATCATGATTACTTAGAAGTTCAACTTATTATTATTTGTCAAATGTAAGTTAATGCATGTTTGTTCGAACCAGCACCACGGAAACAATGATTCAAGCGTGCATCACCTTGTAAAGAAGTGGGAAGGACTTACAAGAGCGTCTAGAATTGAAGCCATTGTTTGTCAAATGTAAGTTAATGCACTGAGAAGGAATGTTGTGGACAGTAAAAGGCAGACGACGTGACTGAACGAAAACGAAAATAGGTTATAGGACAAGGTGCATTTGTGGAAGGGAGAACACAAAAATGAAACCAAAGAAGAAAGACATGCATTTGTAAATGAAAACATCCCCCTTTACACCAGCAAGGCGCAGACAATCATAGGCTCTGCGCAGGGGGGCTGATTAACTACATGAAGTATATTACTATCAGCAGCAATGGCGCAATCTATAGTTAAATTGATCACATATATGTTATAATAACATGCAGATAGGTAATGATAGATGAGGTGCTTGTTTTGTTAGGGAGCTAAGGGAGAGGAAGTTTTATTTCGCCATCGGTCCATCATATGCTTTGCGCAGGTGGGGTGAAAGTGGCCGCAGAATTGATAAGGCCACCACTACAAAACCCACTGTCACCAAGCCCGGTACTACGGACATCGCTCACAGAATCAATGAAGGTTACGACTTACAAGGACTCGGGCTTGCCCCAGTAGTCCAACTTCCTTTTATTTATTTTAAGAATATATTTGATTTTATGTTTAAAAATATTTTTTAATTTTTTGTTTGGAATTGATATTTTTTAATATTTTTATATTATTTTGATGTGATTATGTGAAAAATAAAATAAATATTATTTTAATATTTTTCTGAATAAAAAATACATTAAAAATTAATTGCTATCACATACACTCTTACCATAATGGAGTTGAATTTCCTTATAAAATTTATCGTGGGCGCCCATTGCAGAGATGCCTTACGTCTGAGTGGTATAAAATTTGGACCCTAAGCATCATATTTAATATTGAGCACGTTTAATTAGTATTATTTTATTCTCCATGTTTTCTTTCTCATCAATCTTTACATAATATCTAATCATTGTTCAAAACAATAAAGAAAAATCAACTTATCAAACGGCCCCCGCTTGATAATATTCCCGGTTCCTCTGATTAATTTATCATTATCTAAATAACTTTCGTAGATAATTTTGTATCCACGCCATTTAAATAAGATTCATTTTGCCTTCATTTAAAAAATAGAGAGGAAAAAGCTGGTAGATATGCCGAGCCGAGCATCTAATGGGCACTCTCACACCACTCAAGCCAAGTGGTTTACACGTCGGAGATCACTCGGCCGAGCTGATTAATTATTATACAGGAGGAAACCTCGAAAGTGAAAGCCCTCTTATTTTCATGACTTGCTACGTTTCTTGGATGGGGAAGACAGCCCTGCAAGAGAATATATGACTGTTTGTTTTTGTATTTGTATTTTTTTTAAATTAATATATTTTTTAAAATATTTTGATATATTAATATTAAAAATATATTTAAAAAAAATAATATTTTAATATACTTTTAAATAAAAATACTTTTAAAAAACAACTACTGTCACACTTACAAACATTACAGTATAAATATAATTACTAAAGTTTTTGAATACCTTATTTGTTTTTGCATTTCAAAGTATTTTTAAAAAAATTAATATTATTTTAGTATTTTTAGATTATTTTGATAAGTTAATATTAAAAATAATTTTTTTAAAATAAAAAATATTATTTTAATATATTTTTAAATAAAAAAAATACTTTCAAATCACCTAAAAATATATTCCCAGACTCTACTCACCTCAAGGCAATGTGAAGCTTGCGATAATCAAATTTCTTTAATAACAGGCATGGCATATGAGGACATGCCGCGTGCCAAATAAATAATCCTTGTATATATATACTTCCTGAAAAGATTAATAAAGTGTGTAGTAGAGAAATATTCACAGAACAAAAGGTTCGTTTGTATGTTCGCCATATTCGTATGTTTGCCATGTTCATCATGGTATCAGAGAGGAGGCCTAAAAAAGAAAAACTCTGCTTCTTTCCTGCATTCTCCTTGAACTCTAGATTTCAAGGACTTCCTCATGCCAATGAAATTACAATGGCAGAACAAGAACGAAATCCAATTGTTCAAGCCACCCCGAACACCCCTCTATCAAACCCAATTATCATTCAGCAGGACAACTCTGGCACCAGTAATCCAGCATCCTTTTGTTTTAAACAGAGTGGGTTGAATTTCCTTACAAAATCTCTCGTGTACGTGCGCCCATTGCAGAGATGCCTCACTTCAGATTGGTGTAAAATTTGAACCCTGAGCATCACATTTATGTGTCACGAGCTTATAATCTTTGACCAAGGAAAAACTAAGACCTCAGCAATGCGTGCACACGGTGATGTCCTCCTATCCCTTTCTCTGTCCAAATAAGACATTGTACAATGCAGCCATTCCAAATAGTAATGTGTAGAGGCTTCATCTTCTGGTATAATTTTCTTTCTCCGAGAAAGACCTTGCAATGTGCAGCAATTCCAGGTAGTGATAAGCTACAGGTTTCATCTTCTGCTTAGAGGGTTTTACATTAGAGAGATCTCGCGCTTCTTGTTCGTATGATTTTTAGTCAAGAGACGGGTAAATTATAAATTAGTTTTTTAGTTTTTACAAACGAATTAATTAGTCTTTTTTTATTTTATTTTAGAAAACAACTGTTCAACCCATTGATCAGTGCTGAGCACGTTTAATTAATATTATTTTATTCTCTATTTTTCTTTCTCACCAATCTTTACAGAACATCCAATTCAAAAAAAATAAAAAATTATCAAACGGCCCCGCTTGATAATATTCCCGGTACTCTCATTAATTTATATTATCTAACTAACTTGAATGATAATTTTGTTTCCGCGCAATTTATATAAGACGAGATGGTACGATTTTATGATATTGCGGGTTTATAAAATAAATATATTTAATAATATTATAATTATAAAATAATATTAAGTAATTAATAGAAATTAAAGATATAATTGAACTAATATTTTATAATAAAAAATAAAGTTATAATAGTAATAAAAAAACTTGAAAATTAAAAATAATTATTTATAGCAATACACAATGTGTTGTGAGGAAATATATAGTATTTTTATTATATGATTTAGTTTTCTAATAAAAAATAAAAAAAATTATAAAACTAAATTTTCTGCCAACTTAATATTGAAAAAAATCGACAGAGATAATTTAAAAAAACCATGAAAAAAACATTGTAGTAATTAATAATGTCTTGCGAGGAAAACTATAACATTTTTTCTAATAAAATTGTCATAAATAATTTTAGAAGGAATAATAAAAAAACCATTTAGAAAAATATTATAGCAATCTATAGTGTTTTGTGAGGAAAACAACAATGCTTTTCATATATGATTTAATTTTATTGTAATTATAATTTTTAACCAATTCAATATTAAAAAAAATCACAAAGATAGTATTATAAAAAATCATATGAGAAAACATTACAGCAATTCACGGTGTTAAATAGGAAAATTACTAATCTAGATTCTCAATTAGCTCAATATTAAAAAAAATCAATAAAGATGGTTTTTGAAAAAATAAAATAAAAAAACATAAAAAAATAGGGATAAAAAACCATACTGGAAACACTGTAACAATTTACAATGTTTTTGTGATGAAAACTACAATGCTTCTCTACATGATTTAGTTTTATTTATGATGACTTATAATTGTAATTATCAACCAGTTAAATATTAAAAAAATAAAAAAAAATAAAATTTTAAAAAATCATAAAAAAACCATGTAGAAAGATGATATTACAATNAAAAATATAATTTTAAAAAATCATAAAAAACCATGTAGAAAGATGATATTACAATATACAGTGTTCCGTAAAGAAACGTATAATGTTTTCCTTACATGATTAACCTTTATTATAAAGTTAAATTATAATCAGCTTAACATTTGAAAAAAAAAACTGGAAAAAAACTATACAAGAAAAAACTATATCAATCTATAGTGTTTTGTAAGTAAAGTCATAGTATTTTCTGCACATAATTTAATTTAATTTATATTTATTTATAATTGTAATTCATAACTAGTAGACTTTGTTTATTTTTGTGTTTCAGAATCATTTTAAAAAAAAATTATTTTTTTTAGTTTTTTATTTATTTTAAATTAATATATTTTTAATTTTTTTAGGTTATTTTGATATATTGATATTAAAAATAATTTTTTAAAAATAAAAAAATATTAACAAAGCTTGTTTAAAAACAACCTCAAACATGTTGACAAAAAAAAGTGTAAAAAAAGAGAGAGAGAGAGAGGAAAAGGTTGGTAGAGAATGCCGGGCCGAGCATGTCATGGTCACTCTCACACCACTCAAGCCTAGTGGTTTCCACGTCGGAGATCACTTGACCGAGCTGATTAATTGTACAGGAGGAAACCTCGAAAGTGAAAACCCCTGTATTTTCTTGACTAGCCATGTTTCTTGGACGGCGGAGACAACCCCGCAAGGAAATCCGAGGCTTTAAATGTAATCGTCGAAGTTTCTAATGGAATCTGTGGTTCTATTCATCATACGGGGATTTCTTTCATAGCTGGCATTCTGACATATGAGGACAGGCCGCGTGCTTAATAAATTATTGACACGAAAATACTTTTTTTCCAGCTAGCCCATTTAGTATTCATTTTCCACCATAATTTATTAATCAATATTGCCCCCCCCCCTTTTTGTCTCAAAGTCAAAATTCATTAATAAAACGAATCGAAAAAAAAGTAAACGAAAGTAGATTCGAATTCTACATGGAAGAGATTTGATTCATCCTAAATTTTTTAAGTTAGAATGAAAGAATTTGCTTTGACTGTTAAGAGTAGCCTTTTCGTACTGCACAGCAAAATAAACACTCGGTAAGTGGCAACCAAGGAATCATCAGCATGATAAATCCTGCCTTCACTAGTGAACTCATAATTAATTTGAAATTACAAGGCTAAGCATGATGTAACGGGAACAGTGCATTTGTCATGTCAATAATTTTCTTTTCACACTTGAATTATCCAAATTGTAAGGCAAAGGAGAACAGGCTTAATTCTCGTTTAAATACTGAGGAACTGTCACGCTCATTTCAGAGCGTCAGGGCTCACGTCAAGTCCAACAGTAGGTGGAAGACTTGGTGGTGACATGATAGTCTCTTTGTCGCGCTCATTTTCCGCTGTGTTTATACTGTACAGAGGAAAAAGGCCTCAATCATTGAACCATTCTCGAGATAAAAAATAAATGGTCCCATGATGAGATTTTTCTAACATGCTATGTGGCCTATATTCATCGATGCTGTATATCGAGGGGGATGATATCCACTTAAATTTTTAATCTTGTATGATAGAGGAGACCATGGCAAAATTGGTAGGTGGGATATCCCAATTACCTCCTCCTCCTCCTCCTCCTTTTCACTTCATAAGGATTGACATAGCTTTATTTTTTATATTTGTATATTTTATTAAATCTTCAAAATTAAAAAGAAATAAAATAGATTAATGAAGTATTGTTTATTATGCATTTCAGGGCTTGGCCTAGTGGTGGAAGGGACTTGTCTCTTTCCACTGCACCTGAATTCGAGCCCTAGCGTGCACGCCTGTCATCCCCGCGGTGCCTTACATGCTTACTGGGTTTGCAGGGTATTCAGTGGGCCGTGAGGATTAGTTGTGGTGCGTGCAAGCTGGTCCGGACTCCTCCACGTAAATAAAAAAAAATGTATTGTTTATTATGTTCCGTTTTTACCATCAAATTATTTTATTTTTCAAACAAGAACTTATTTTAAAATACTTGACAAAAAAATTTAAATTCTCTATAAAAATGATTTTATTTCCTTTTTTTTTGTAAAAAAGTACAATTTAAATGAGAATATTAACAAAAAGCTTTGGAAAGCGATGGAGGTCCATCATTAAGAATTTAAAAAAGATTTGGTGATAAAACTGTTAATAAGAATTATTTGATGTTAGTGTGTGTATATTTATTAATATAAATGTTTGGGCTACTTTATATATTTTGAATAATTTTATAATTAATAATTATATAAATTTTTAATATTCTAAAATTCATAAGAGTCAGATTAATGTTCTTGAAAAGTAAACTTGATACCAGATGAATTTTAAAATATATTTTTAAAATTTATATAATAGATAACTTTGACTTTTGCAAAAAGGTAACGAAGAAGAAACATGTACGAATGGTCTCTAGTTGAAAAACTGGTGGAGGCTCCCCGCTCGAGCAGAAAGACTGAGAAATGAGCCGAATAGAGTAAATTATATGGTCGTTAGTAGTTTTGGGTGTGCATTGTTGCTGTAACTGGTGATGTATTTGCAGTCTTCTTCTTCTTCTTTTTTTTAATATGACGTGATATATATATATATATATATTAAAATCTAGACTTTCTTAGCAGCCATATTTGTTGTATAAAAAATTAATTTTAATTTTAAGTAATGTTTAGATATATGGTAGCACTTATAGTTTAAAGTTGTTTTTTACTTAAAACTAAATTAAAATAATATTTTTAATATCAGAACATCAAAACAATTTAAAAACATTAAAAAAATAATTTAAAATTAAAAAAAATAAAATCTAAACTAAATTTCCAAACACTATTTTAATTATAAAAAAACGATACACAAATAAGATTTTAGTATATAGGAGGATATCATAAAACTGACGTGCCAAGCAACTCATGACAAAGCATGAGTCTCACAAAAAAAAATGACTGACTTCCCAGAGACAAACAGTTGATACAGTAAGATTTATTTGCTCTGTACTCCCAAATGACATGTACTTGCAAATAAATTATTGTTTTGGTCATTCGTCACTAAAGAAAACTTCAAATATGAATGTTTTATGTGTTCCGAAAAAAATAAAAGAAAATAACTTATTTATTTATTTTATTAAACGGACTCTCTTCTTGAGAAATTCTTTAAACCAGGTTAATGCGATTAGAAAAACATTAAATTCAAAGGTGAGGTATGGAAAATAATATAAATAATATCGATTTCTTTTTGTTTTTGTTAGTGCCCTAAAAAGGGGAAAAGCCAACATCACTCTTTTTATCGGAGTGTCCGTTTAGCACTTCTTTTTCTAAAATCATTTTTTTGCCTGAAAAGTTATAAATTAATATTTTTTAGTTTTTTTTAATATTTTTAATATATTAATATTAAAAATAGTAAAAAAAATGTTATTTTAATATATTTTTCAATTAAAAAACACTATATATCACATTAACAAATAATCATTGTGTATCACATTAACAAGTAATTACTAACGGAATATTAATGGCCGTCCCTTTTTTTTTCTTTGGTCACTGCACCACTGGATTTTGTTGATGAAACCTGACCTCCCCCACTGCATTTGCATAAATGGCACCCCTGATTGAGACAAACTAGGGGAGCAACCTTGTCTCATCAAGCTTATTGTGCATTTATTCACTTCTAGTTATATTAACAGAAAATTGTTTGTGTGCTCGAAACACCGTTAAGTGAAGGAAAAAAACCATCATGTCTGTCAATGGCGAACCTACGAGAATTTTTATCGAAGAAACAGATATCATGTCCCGCTCAAGCCAAAAAATCAACGTGAACGTGGGGAAACAAAATGTAGAGGGAGGGACTTGTTCCTTTTTCTGTACCTAGGTTTAGGTTTTATTATGCATGTGTGTTATTTTTATAATGTTTTACATGTTTAATAAATTTATAAAATATTTAATAAATTATAGAATTAATCATAATAAATATAAATTGGTCTTAATATCCATATAAATTTAAAAAAAATTTAAAGGGAGCAGAAAACAAGAGCAACCTCAGTTACAAAGACTCATTGACGGGGTCCTCATATTTAGAGGAGAGGACGGATTACGATGGATATAGTTCAAAATTGCCGCACTTGATATCATGTATCGTCGTGATTTTTAAATTTTTTAATAAAATAAATAAATAAATAAATGGTATTTTATTTAAAAAACTACCATGTATTATACTTATAAAAACTCTGACTAATTAATAAAAATTTTATAATATAAAATTGATTAAGTAAACGAATATATTATTATTTCTTAAACATCTTATCTAAAATAATTTTTATTATTAATTTTATTTTAAATTATTAATAATTTATTATATTATATTATTAATGGTCTGATTATAATATTTTTAATTTTAATATCATTAAATATTTAAAAACAAATACTTTAGATTTTGATCTTAACAAGTGCTACATGAAGAACATAATTGATATTTTTTATTATAGCATCAATAAATATTAGGTTTTAAAGTTATTTTAATATTTATAATTCTAAAGTTCAGTGAATATCAAAAATATTTTTAATTTTGATATTAATGAATAACTTTAGTGAAATAAATTTTATAAAATGTGCCAAAGTAGATTAAAATAAGGTGTGAAATTAAAGAAAATTGAAAATTTAATGGTGGTCAATGTGCATGAAAGCAAGGGGAGGCAGGGTTGGGTGCTCCTGTTTGCTGTGGAGAACTTACTAGATGTAGCTATCGGCCTGGGGAAAAGCGAAAGGAACGCAGGAGGCTCACGGTTCAGTTGAGCAAGAAGCAGCTACTGGACACTGCTATTGCTGGTGGATGAGGGTGTTGTCACTCACGGTGACACCCCGAAGTATTGAGAAGAAGGAGATGTTGGTTGATGATGAAAGAAGGTAGCGACAATGAGGAAAGAGATGAAGGTTGAGCTGTTGTTTCTCTTTCACCGCTGGCGGTAGGGGGTGGCGGGGGGGACAATGAGAAAGAGAGAGAGGAAGGTTGTTGCTGTGTTGAAGATGTTGGTCTTCTTGCAGAGGGAGGCTAAGATGTCGTTGGTGTTACTGGAAGCTGGAGGAGATGATGAGAGCTAATTATGTTTTCAGTGAAGGATGGTGGTTGTTGCTGGAAAAATGGGTTGGTGACTCTTCCCTTTTTTTTTTTTGTCCCTTCAAAGAACCCAGTGTTGAGAGCAGGATGGGAGATGGGAGAAGGCTTCCTTTTCTCTTGCGCGGCTAGTTTTTTTTGAATGGATCTAGGTTTTTTTGGTGTTTGTATTTTAGGAGAGGGTGTGAGCGAGAGAGTGTTTGATATTTTTGGTTATGTTTATTTTGTAACACCCTTTTTTATAGGCATTCTATCTATTGTTTGGTTTCAAAAATATTTTGATTCCTATTTTTTTCTTTACATTTTGGTATTTATATCCAAATATTTTTTTTTATTTTTTATTTTTCTTATTATTTAAAAATAAAACAATGTTAACTTAAGGAAAAGAATCAATAATTTTAAAAATATTACCTTAAAAGATAAACGTACTGAATTTTTTTTTTAAATTTGAATTCTTTTTAGATAACATTAAATATACTAAAAATAACGCAAACATGACAGAAACATATTTTTTATTTATTTTGAAAATACTTAGAAAACAGTGATTATAAATTGAATTATGAAAAGGCTTATCCCAGCAGTACATTGAGTCTGTTTATCTGAATTTTTTATGGAATGAGAGTCCATCTTCCATTTTCTTCCCCATGGAGATTAGGTAGGGAGACCTTCTATCTCCTTATGTTATGATCTCAGATGATAGGTAAACAAGTGAAGAAGGGGAATTGGAAATCGTTAAAATTTGTGTTGGAGGGGTCCTAATATATCTCACCTCTTGTTTGCTGACGATATGCTTTTATTTGTGGAAGCTAGTGAATATCAATTGAGATCAAGAGTGCCTGAAAGAATCTTATGATGTCCAGGGGAAGAAAATGAATGTTAATAAAACCATGATTTTTTTTTTTCCAGGAATGTTTCTCCCAAGGTTATCGAGGCGTTCCTATATTGCACTAGAGAGTTATTAAGCAGACTTACAACTACATTATCGAGTGTATGCATGCAGAACTAGCTTCTTGGAAAGCCGAGAGCCTTTCTTTAGGGGAGAAAAAAAATACTTCATGTAAATCAATCCTTTCCAAGATGCCCTTATATCCTATGCAATCGGCCCTGATTTCTAGATCCATATTTTATGAGATTGTGAAAGTGTGCCGTGGATTTTCAAGGGGAGATAAATAGGGGAAAGGTAAAATGCACCTTATCAATTGGAAGACCCTATGCCACCCAAAGCTGGAGGGTGAACTTTGACTTCGCAGTATATATGGTATGAACAAGGCTTCCATATTGGAGCTAGGATGGGGGTTAATTCATGATTGTATGAGTCTTTTGGCGATAGTTTTAAGAGGCAAATATATCTGTTCCAAGGATCATATCCCTCAAGTACAGGCTAAAGGCAACAACTCCCCTTTATGGAAAGCTATTTGCAAGATTTGGCCCAAGTTATGGATGGTAAGAATGTTAGGTTTTGGATGGATATCTAGTTAAATGGTTTTGGCTCTTTAGATAATTTGGTTTCGCAAGGCGTGCCTGGGGAATTTATTAATGTGACTATAGCATACATGGTAACTAATAAAGAATGGAAATGGAAGGCTCTTTCTCATCCTCTTCCCATGCAAGAACATTATTTTGGCAGGAGCTAGAGGTCTTATAAGGGATAGCTTTAGGACATCGGTAAAGGGCATTGCAATCAACACTGGAGTTTGCATTTCGGTTCCAACGGAATTGTGGGAAATTATGACGAGTCTGGAAGTGGCCTCCGAGTTAAGAATCAGGAAAATGGTGCTGGAATCGGATTTGACAATTGCATTGACACTAATTACACAGGATACTCGTAGAGTGGACAATAATCGTGCTTTGATCACCATAGCGAAATCTTTGTCGGCAAGAGACAGGGAGGTCAAGGTTCAACATTAAGCAAATGCATCAACAAATTGGTTGGCTAACTGCAGTCTAAGCAAAAATCCCTTGGATAGGGAGCTCTGGATGCTAAAATACCCTTCTATGAGTTTGTATTCTTTATTGCACGGTGACTTTCAGCTTACCCCAATTAATTTAATTCTCTCAGGGCATGGAGCCCCAATTTCAAAAAAATAAATAAAAATGTTAGCAATGGAAAGGTATGAAATCGCAAATTAAAGAAATGGAAATCCTAGGTAAAATTAATTACACTTTTTTTTTTCAAGGAAAGAAGTTAATTACCACTTTAATACAAGTTAAGAAACCCGACAAAATACGATGTATAAAAAAATCCCAAGCATGCCCCGCATAGAACATGTCCTCGTTTATATCTTTCTTTTTCAAAGTCATCGGAGCCCACGAAATGCCACCAAAAAGATCAACTTTTCTGTCTTCTTACTTTCTATCACTACTTATTCCATTAGATAATTTTTCACTCACATATTCACCAAGCTCTCTCTCCCTTCTTCAAAAAGTCTCTCTCCTTGTCAAGTAGCTGGGTGTTTATCACTTCCATCCACTGTCTGTGCCGTTTAATATGGAGAGAATTCTGGTGTTCAACAGCTTCTGTTTAGCCCTGCATATAGTGCTTCCTACAATATGGGCCGAGGACAATCTTGTTAGTCCATCTAAATTGGAGAAGTTCGTCGATGAACTTCCAGACATGCCCAAGATCCAAAGTTTTGAAGTAGTAAACGGTGTTTTCAAATCCAAGCCTCTGGAGATTGGCATGTTCAAGAAGCAATGGGTAAGATGACTGTGCCTTTGTTTCTTTTCCGTACGTGTTTAATTGATTATATGGCATGTTTCGATATCATAATTACTTAACTGCTGGATTCCTAGTTTTTATTTATTTATTTATTATTATTACACACACATGTATTTCTTTTCTATCCGATGTGTGGAACACTTGTTCTTTTTGGTGAATTCAAGTTTTTAGTGAATCACATAGGGTCTCCTTTTGTTTATAATCATGCTCACTGCTTATAAGTGTTCTAAAAGCATTTTCTTGCCTCTGAGACAATCAAAATCCCCAGGAAAAAAATTATTTCGACGTGGATGGTTGGCGAACTATGTTAAAACCCTGATGAATAGAAGAGGAAATATATAAAAACATCCACTTCCCGGTCTGAAATCCAACGTCTTGGAGCCGCATTTTATATATATATATATAAAGGACTCCTGTGCTTTGTTTTGTTGGCTATCCTTTTTGCATCATAGGCTATCCTTTTATGATGATACTATGTATAAATTCATAAAAAATTCACGAAGTTGTTCGTTTTCCACCACAAAGTTTTGATGGGCTAAATACAGTCATCATACAATTCTACTATTCGGGATGTGGAAGAGTCACTAGGAGTTTTTTTTTTTTAATCTGGAAAAATAACCATATTCGATGCTCATTAGAATGCTCCTAGCTGGCACCGGTCCCCAGTGTCTGCTAGAATTGTTGCCTTATCTGAAAAGGCCTGCTCTCACACTTTATTTTTTTCTAAAAAAGCAAAAACCCAATTGCATTGCTGTATTCTTGACTATCTTTTGTGGCAGAAATTCCACAGAGACCTCCCCCCTACACCGGTGTATGCTTACGGTACATCCAAGCGCAATGCAACTATCCCTGGTCCAACCATTGAGGCCATTCATGGAATCGATGCCTTCGTCAAGTGGCAAAATCATCTCCCTCCAAACCATATACTACCTTGGGACCCAACTATACCAACCGCTGTCCCAAGAACCAAGAAGGGCATTCCTACAGTGGTGCACCTCCACGGTAGCATTGGTGAGCCTGAGAGCGATGGACATGCTCACTCATGGTTCACCCGTAGATTTAAAGAGGTAGGACCCACTTGGACCAAGAAGGAATATCATTATCCCAACTTGCAACATCCGGGAAACTTATGGTACCATGATCATGCCATGGGGTTGACTAGAGTCAACTTATTAGCTGGCTTGATTGGGGCCTACATTATCCGTGATCGTGATGTTGAGACCCCACTTAGACTGCCCTGTGGTGATGAATTCGATCGGACGTTAATGGTGTTCGATCGTAGCTTTCTCACTAATGGTTCGATATACATGAATTCCACGGGAAATAATCCCTCTATACACCCGCAGTGGCAACCAGAGTATTTTGGTGATGCAATTATCGTCAACGGCAAAGTATGGCCTCGTCTCACCGTACGACGTCGTAAATACAGATTTCGTATCATCAATGCCAGCAATGCAAGATTCTTCAGGTTTTTTTTCAGCAACGGTCTGAAATTCATCCATGTGGCAGATGATTCAGCGTACCTTGAGAAGCCAGTGATAACCAATGAAACCCTCTTGGCTCCATCTGAAATCGCTGACGTGATAGTTGACTTTTCAAAGTCAAAGTCAGACAGTGCAATTCTAGGCAATGATGCAGTGTATCCCTACCCATCTGGGGACGCAGTGAATGAGGCCAATGGCAATGTCATGAAGTTTATCATCAAGGAGGAGCCAGAGCATGACACTTGGAGAGTACCCAAAACATTGGTAAAATACCCTCAGGCTGATTTATCCAGTGCATCAAAGACACGGTACATTGCCATGTACGAGTACACGAGCGACATTGATGAGCCAACCCATCTTTACATCAACGGAAAACCGTTTGAAGAACCAGTTACAGAGACCCCGAGAGTGGGGACCAGTGAGATATGGTACGTGATCAATCTGACAGAGGATAATCACCCGTTGCATGTTCATTTGGGATTGTTTAAGGTGATTGATCAAACCAAGTTGGTCAAGGAGGAGGAGTTTAAGGCGTGCATGTTGAAATTGAACGATGCCATCAAGTGCAAAATACATCAGCATGCACGTGGAGATAAGATTGAGGTGCCGGCTCATGAGAAGGGATGGAAGAATGTGTACAAGATGACACCCGGATGTGTGACCAAGATTCTTGTCAGATTTGCTTTTATACACTCAAATGAATCCTATCCGTTTGATGCAACTGCTCAGCCTGGTTACGTCTACCATTGCCACGTAAGTAGTATTTCTCCTGAACAAATCTTTTGATTTTGCAGGTTAGCTTATCTAAATTTTGATAATTTATTAGAAATTAGGAGAGCTGCGTTCCCCTCTCTTATATAAAGTAATTCATACATCTCAAGTTTTCTTTTATGGGTGAAAAGAGAGCATAAGAAATTGAATTATACCGAAAAATCCCCAGTGATTGCCCGTACTCCATTGTTTTTTGTGGTTGGAAAACCAACAAGAAACTAAATTGTCGAATTGTGATCGCCGCTGCTCCACTGTAATCTTGCCCTTTTCTTGAGAAAGTGTTTCCTCTTTCTATTCAAGAAAACATATTGCAGTCTACGTGGTTGATTAGCTTCCTTGTGAGTTCTGTAAAGCATTTGTCTGAGCCACTGATCACTCGTCTATAGAATCCAGGATCTGTCTATAACAAAACAAAATGCAGGTTGAACATTCCAATGTGAACTTTCTTGTCCACTGGTATCCCGAGGTTTTTGAGTTGTCTCCATCATGCTTGTTTCTAGCTTTACAGAGGCCAGCCATATATAAAATACCAGAGTAATCGAAACCAGTAATCATATGTACTATGCTTTTAAAAATGGTTCTTTTGTTTTATTAAAATGTAACTTGTACATTGAACTGATGTTTTTTCATAGCTACTTATTTTGGAGTGAGAATGAACATGACCTTTCTATTTATGCAGATCTTGGATCATGAAGACAATGTGATGATGCGACCATTGAAGCTGATAAGTTGATCAGGAGGCGAGCTGAGAACTTCAAAATGTCACTACCTAATCCGGTGATTGTTTCATTAGAGCTGGTGTCATCAAGTATTAAAAATATATTGGGGCTTCACCAAATTCCTTCTGGGATTTCTACCAAGGATGTCAATGCTCTTGTATATATGAAATCTGAGGTGCTCGGTAAATAAGTTTTAATTAATAAAATAAAAATCTCAGAATCAAATAATAATTATCCCATCAATGAAAAAATCCTTACTTTTCGCCTTCTATTACTTTTGTTTTCCCTTATACTTTCTACTTACAAATCCTTGTATGAATCTAGATGGTCGGAAAGATTATGATGCGTGGTAAAAAGAGAAAGCAAATCAATACTTTGACGATGAAAATAGGTTGTTATAAGAAACACTTTGTTTTTCATGCTCTTGCTACAGTTAAGCCATGCTTATAGCAGCTAAATAATATTCTTACCCCTCCGGTCGATTGATGATTGACTAATAAATTTATCCGTGAGGTTAGAAAATAAAACCATGAACTAGCAACTGCCTATGAAGTATGGAAGGAGATTAAATTTGAATTTCAAGCAATGGTTACGGTTGTAAATCGTCCATCATAAGAAGAATTAAGCTATTAATGAAGTGGACTCTGATGAATCTTCCTTTACATGCACGCAGGTAAATCTTTACATGTTATTCATAGAAACACTTGAGATTTCTAATCCCAGGCAAGATTGTTCATGATGATAGGATCCTTTTCTATCATATAAGAAGAATTGTTGCATAGAATATATTTCTAAGTAATTGTTTTATAGATTCTATATCGACATATGCGAAGAAGAGATAAATCATGCAACGAAAGGGGGTTTTATGTGTAGAAATGGTACTTCAAACCTATCATTCTCCCATATCAATTGTTGAGGACCTTTGATTTCAATCTAAACTCTATGAAAAAAATGAAATAACTTATCATGGATTTGTTGGGAATGTTACTGAACTAGCCTATCATAATACTAATAAAAAAGTTTGACTTGAATGATCCTGTATTCAAGAATTTTTTTGAAAATATTAATAAATCTTAAAATCTTTTTAGGGGTCCGGTTTGAGTGAATAAAAAACAAATTAAAGGAGGTTTATAGCCAAGGTAGAGGCATTGAAATAATAATTTAATTTCTCTCTTTTCAAACATCCTCTATTATTTTCTTTATCCAAATATTTTTCTCTTTCGGGTTACTTTTTAAAGAAAAAAAAAAAGTCTAATCTTAACCAACAAAAATTAAATATAACTCTAAAAGACATAGGTTATTCATTATGCAAGGTTACATTGTTCATCCTATTGTGGTTGAGTTGTGCAAACTTTTTTTTTTAAAAAAATTTTGCCTTCAAACTTTTTTTTCCTATCAATGTAGTTCTAATTATAAACCAATTGTTTTTTGATTTTTTTTTTATGAAAAGATGAGATTGAATCAAGAGAGAACAAAATAAAAAAGTTTATAATTTGTGTCTTTATTTTTATTATCGTTTGCTTGAATAAAAAAATATTTTAATAAATAAATTTAACAAATAAAATTGGGTACATATCATATATTTTAAGATTAAATATCTTGATTTATAGTTGTTTCTCAATTTCTTAAATTTTATTTTTGGGCATTGTTAATGATTTTGTATTTATTTATATACATAACTTTTGATTTATTTAATTACATATATACATAAAAAATTTGATTTGAATTTAAATTTTTTAAACCATAAAAATACATTGAAAAAAGTGCATATATAATTTTTTTATAAAAAATAAATATACTTGATCAATGGTGGAACACGAATGATATAAGGAATAATAGTTTTTATTTTTAAATATAATTGAGTAGAGAAACCGAATAATAAAATTCTGGCAGTCCAATAGAAAATGAAAGAGGCCCAATGGGCTCATTAGCTTTTTGTATAATTGAGTAGAGAAACCAACAAGCAGTGCAGGGCCTGCAGGCAGAGACGGAAGGATCAGCAAAAATAAGAGCAAAATTGGAAAAACCTTGGGAGAGAGGGAAAGTCCCAAACTAGTCACTGAACTGCAGCAACACCAATAACAGGACAGCAGCTACCTCAGCCAAAAAAAGAAAAAAAAAAAAAGGAAAGGAAAAAATGGCTACGGCAACTCTCCATAACAGCCGTCCATTCATTCCATTAACGACCAAATCACGACCGTCCAGTCGGCTGAGAATTTCATGTTTTGCTCCTCCCTACAGCTCGAACAAGGTCAGTTTCGTTATGTGTGTGGGGGTGCGCGCGCGCGTGTATGTTAAATGTTAGCAATTTATCTTGGTTAATGGGGGAACGGGGTGGATACAGTTTAGGAGGGAGTACACTAGCGTGATGATAGTACCAACTGGAGTAGGAGCCAGCATAGGTGGATTCGCCGGCGATGCTTTGCCTGTTGCTCGTGCTTTATCCACCGTCGTGGATTGCCTTATCACGCATCCTAATGTACGTTTTCTTTTTCTTTAGTATTTACTCTGCAAATACAATTTGATGGTACAAATAATTTGAGTACGAGAGTTTAGTCTATGGTTGTGCGTTTTCTCGTTTTGGTAGGAAGTGGTTAAAGCTCTTTTAAATTGAATGTAAATCACAGGTGCTTAATGCTGCAATGCTGTACTGGCCGATGCCTAATGTTCTATATGTTGAAGGTTATGCTCTTGACCGGTTTGCAGAAGGTTTGTGGGCCCTTCAGCCTGTTCACCAAAATAAGGTGCCTTTGTTCATCTCTCATCTATTTTTTCCCTCGTCTGTTTCTGCCGTCTGTCAAATTATTTAGTTGCTGATTAGCACTTTCCATGGTTTGAGCTCGTGGTACCAAGTAGGTGGGATTGGTTCTTGATGGTGGAATAGAGGAAGAGCTTCGAATCCATCATTTGCAGGTGGCTGATGCCACCAGGGCTTCTCTTGGATTGCCTGTTTTGGAGTATATTGTCACTGACACCCCACTAGAAGTATCATTCCTTACAACTCAACAGACAATTCTTCTTGTTATTGATGGCACACAGATCAATTTCTGCACCATGCTAAATAATACTAGATGTTCTTTTCATTCACAGTTAATTGTTGGATGTACCGTAAGCTATCGAGCTGTCTATTATATAAATCTAGGGTAGTTAACTGCTTATGGTTAATAATTTTTCTACATTATGAATCTGTCTTTTCTATTAGTTAAGAAAGGAAACTTCAAAATGGATGTCTCTAATGATGGCAGTTTTGCCAATCAAGTCAGTTTGTGTGCTGTTAACTACTGGTCTTTGAAATTATGTTTGGGATTTGCTTAGTGAAGTGAAAAGAAAAAATATGTTATGTTTACCAATATGATTCATGGTTTTTCTTTAACAGGTGGAAAAGTGGGTTGATTCAAAGACAGGGCAATCAACTGGGAGAATTAAGCATCCTGGTGCGCTACTCAGAGCTGTGCAGACTTTAATTAACCGATCTCAGGTGAATGCTGTTGCAGTGGTGGGACGCTTTCCAGATGATGATGTTGAAGATGTTGATGATTATCGACAGGGGGTGGTACGTGAATTATGCTCCCAACTTGTTGATTCCATGCTGTTCTACAACCGTACAATGTCAGAGCAATATTTGCATGAACAGATTAAATTCCAGGATAGAATTTTTGTGGAAAGACCTTTCACGGTGCCGTGCCCCCTCTGTTTTTAAACATGCATATTAAATTATATTTTTTATTTTCCAGAATTATAGAACTTGTTTGGTATCTTGAAAATCCTGTGAAATATTTCAATGGTGAAGTGGTGTTTAAAATTTAAATATTTTTGGAATAAGAAAGGATGCTTTTTGTACTACTTCCTTCCTCATATTACTATGCAAATTTTTAATCCGGATACAGGTGTTAATTTGAACGTTGTTACTTAAGTTAGAAAATTAGTACTATGCATGTTTCCTGGTTCATTTAGCCTGGATTTGGCTTTGGAAAGCATGGAGAAAAGCAAAGTAAAATAATGGGAAAAAAAGAGAGCTAAATTTAGAATCCTGTTACGAATCCAGACTCGTTTCTCAGATACTTTTCCATTACCCAAACGATCCTCTATCCTACAATTTGGACTTAAAGTGCAAGCCAGCCATTTACAAGCATGTATCGTACTATTCTGTTTCTCCTCTACCCAGTGAGATGAAAAGCTTGGTCTGTAGCTCTTATTTTCTTTCACAGAACTTAACAAGTTATAGAGTGTAATGCTTTTATGTGGCTTTTGTTCTTTTGAGCATTGCTCGGTCACTAAATTGCTTTTTATGTATAGTTCTGTTAAAATACTAAACATGATATGTCGCTGTTTTCCAGTACTGGTTCTGACTGAAGCAATAAGGTGTAGTTGTTCTTGAATTTTTCTTGTCATTCCATCTTAGTTTCTTCACTTTGCAGGGAATAGATTTGTTGGCAGGAGTGGAAGCAGTTATAAGCCACTTGGTGGTTAAGGAATTCCAGATTCCTTGTGCACATGCTCCTGCAATGCTACCACTTCTCTTGGCCGAAGATCTTTGCCCCAAATCAGCTGCTGAGGAGGTTTGTGGAGTTAAAGACAAGGAATAACATATTGGCATTTGAAATATAGGACTGAACCTCATTGCAAGCAGGTGTACACTATAGTGTGTTCAACCATTAAGTTACAACTTCTCTGTTGCCTCGTTAATTGACTGACATAACTAACGTGCTATCTTCTTTTCTTGATTCTTGATCATAGCCAGTGTGCTACTGGGATAGGATTGGAGATAATTATAAGGAACAGTAGCCTCATTCAACCATGCAAACATCCTCCCTGATATTTCCACAATAACATTTGTGCCCTAATTGGCAAAGTATACATAGAAATTAATGCGTATATTAACTGTTCCAAATTTGATAAGAAATAACGTAATTTTAACCAGTAGTCTTGTCAATTTATATGCCACATGTAACCTTTTGCAGGCTGATGGTTTAGCATTTCTCTTTCTATTATCTATATTCATTTATACTTAAATCTTCTTCAACAGATAGGATATACGTTCTTGCCCTGCGTACTGACTGGTCTGAGTAAAGCACCACAATATTTGGTGAAGGATTCCCAATCCCTAGAGAAGGATTGCCTATTAGCCAGCGACGTTGACAGTGTTGTTCTTCCTATCAATGCTTGTGCAGGAGATGGTGCTCTTGCTTTTGCAAGAAGCAAAATAAACAAGGTAGAGATTAGAGTTTGTTTCTTACATGTTCCTTAGATTAAAAAAAAAAAAAAACAGGGAAAGAAAAATGACTGGTTAATTGAACTCTTTAGACTTTAGAGGCAAATTTCAATAATAGCGTTCCCGCTCCTGCCAATTTGCTTTACCTGCCATCCCTTCAACTCTGACAATTTGTGTTTGGTATTTGGATCCTTGTGACTGAATCACTGCTCTTCCTTTCAGCCACTCATAATTACTGTGGAAGAAAATGAAACAGTTCTTGATGATACGCCAGATAAACTTGGGATTGAAACGGTATGGTTAATGAACATTATGACTGCAAATATACCCCTAGGAAACTATGATTATTTCGGAACTTACAATGCAATGCAATCTGTTGTGCAGCTCAAGGTCGCAAATTACTGGGAAGCGATTGGTGTTATTGCAGCTCACAAGGCAGGAATAAATCCACATTCTCTCCGAAGAAACAGAATTGGGAACATTAAACGTACTTTTGCAATTCCAGCTAATGTATTTGCGGTTTCAAGTGCCACTCAAACGACTTGATTGGAGAAGTCTGGACATCAGTTTTCTTTTTCTACTAGTATTCTTCATCTAATTGTTTAAAAATATCCTCCTTTTGTTCATTGCACTATAGGTTTGAGTCAGATGCGTGGTCTTTGGGTTTGAATGAAGGGAAACACAGGATTGGCTACTCTATTTTCAAAAGGGAATTTCATCAATTTGCTTTTTGACCATGGTCTACCGGGGCTAGATATTTTTCCCAATAAAAACTTTGAACGAACATGTTTTTTTCAACACTTTTTTTTTGCATGAAAAAATATCAAGTGTAAATCATTTATATATATGTATCTAATTAAATAAATTAAAAATTATTTGTGTTAATAAATTAAAAAAATCATTACTAATAACTAAATATATATTTTGAAAAGTTATGAAGTAGATATAAATTAAGATATTTGATCTGGCAAGATGAGTTATTTACTAGATTGTATTTAATGATTTTTTATAAAAAAATATTTTTTATTTAATTAAATAATAGTAGAAATAAAAATAAAATTAATTGAATAAAATAAAATAAATATGTAATAATGTTGTAATTATTAGAAATACTATAATTACATAAAGAATAAAAAAAAATTATAAACAAACTAGAACAATCTTTTTAAAAATTAAATATAAAAAAAATTAAAAAAACACTAAAAAAAACTAAATACAAAAAATAAAATATTAGAGAGAAAGGGTTCATTTTAAAAAGCATGATTCTTTTCGAAGAAAAAATTACAAAAAAGAGAGAGGAAAGACTAGCTGCGCACATTTAGAAAGGGCCAGTGCCTATTTAAAGTGAAATGCATTTGGGGTGGATGATATATCATCTCGGCCCGCAATAGTTTTTGTAAAACAATTTCAGATAACTTGTTATCTAGTTTTTAAGGTCAGAAAAATATGCTTTATATATTTTTCATATAAAACTTATTTTTTTTTTATTTAAAATACCTAAAATAACCTTGATAAACTTATAAATAATATCAAAAAACCAAAAAAACCATACAAAATTTCAAAATGATTTTTTTTGAGATTAAATCTGGTTTTTAAGACAATTTTATAATAAAAAAAAAGTCCAAGTGGAACTTTCTTACCAAACAGAACAGAACTAGTTGATATCAAGATGATTATGGTTAAAAATTGGTGTAAACTTTAATTTTTTTTCTATTATTAAAATTTGACAATCTCTCTCTCTTTTTTTAAATTAAAAACTAAAAAATAATAAAAATAAATTTTTATATCAAAATTAAATTATAAAAATATAAAGGGATTGAATATCTATAATTTTTGTAAATTAACTTTGATCATTTATTTTTTAGTTTTATCTTTAATCAATAAATTCGATTCAGTTATTTTTTAATTTGGATGCAATTACCGAAAACAAACCAGTAAATCCATCCATGAGAATATAAACAGTGTTTACGTGGACAGTGATTTACCCACGATAATTTCTTGTTAAGAAGCTCAATTCCTTTTTTCTTCACGTGGAAGAGGAAAATTGAGAACTCGAGTTTGTAATTCAACATGGGTTGGTTAGATGGTGACTTTGAAACCCTCGTTGTCAACTCATGGGTGCTGTTGTGGCATGATAGGATTGGCTTGACGGTTAATCCTCTGGAGATAACGACATCGGAGATTGGTAGGTAATACAGATACAGAATCCCCTGTTGAGGGTGGTGGGATTTTCTTCTGGTTAACAGTGTTGTCATAAAATACGATGGAACAGAGAACATCTAGTCCTTCGATCCGATTGGTGGTATAATTACTTTCAGTGATGGACCGCTAACATGTTTCCTCCCGGATGATAGGATATTTCTATAAGAGAAAGCCTACTTTCATTTTCATACGCCGTTTACTGCTGCTTATTTTCTTCTGGGAATTTTAAAAAACTATTCTGTGGTGGCACAAGATTCATTTTTCTCCATCAAGCATTGCGTCAGCAAGAACATTTCAAGCCCATCTTTCTTCGTTTGAATTGACTGAGCTGGTCTCTGTGCTGTGAAAAAAGATCTGGTGATTCAGTCCTAGGAATTGGATTTGGATTGTTTCTTCTTAGTGGGTGGAAATTGATAATTTTTCACCTTCTTTTTTCGCTCCTTTTCGGTTGCATAAATGAGAATTAAAAAGAGTAGTGATGTTGAGATTAATGAGTGGATCATACGAGAAAAGAAATCATTTTTAGGGATATCCAAGGAGCACTGACTTCTGAAGTATTAAAGTTAGTCTGGTATAATTTTTGTGATTTGACTTAAATAGTTTCTTAACTTTTAACTTAAGAAAAAATTATAAATATATAACTTTTGACTTCAATTAAAAAAAAGAAAAGGTACAAAATCGAGTCAAAGCGCTGCTTCAATTAAAAATCAAGCTTTTAAGCTTTTCGAGGAACCAGTTCTTGGATCGAATTTTTTAGAGTTGATTTCAATTTCGTCATAGAGTCTGTGTTTGGAACAAGTTTCGAAAATAATTTCTTATTTAGTAAAATCAGGGGCAAAGTGGTTTCTTTTTCAAAAGAAATAAGAGAGTGGTCGTTGGTGCTGGGGTCTAGCTGCGACGATTTGTGACAGTGAATCGAAGGATGTAATTAAAAGTTTTCAAATCATTAAATTCTAACAGTAGTTTCTTCTACTTGTTTTTGTTACAAGTTATCTAGGAAGAAACAATTTTTAAATTATAACCCAAACTTAAAAATCAATTTTCATAAATCATGCAAAATATTGGAATAAGCTCACGTCTTTAGGTGCACCGACAAACAAAGCATGCAGGGAGAAGATTTCTTCTTAGCTAAAAACTACACGCATCAAGAACTGCTGCCGGCGATTTTTAACTGGCAACTCGCCAGCGTAAAAGTGGAATAAGCTGTCTTGTTATAAATGGTAAGAAAACATGTTGATATTTTGTTAGTTTCAGGCCTGCGCTTCAACTAATCAAGTTTTGGCCTGCAGCTGGAGCGCTATCTTCAAATTGAACAACCAGTTCGTATACAGTAATTTCCTGGAGTGACAAGAAAACAAAGGGAAGGTTTCTTCTTGCTATACCAACTGAAAAAAAAAAGAAAGAAAAAGAATTCAATTACTGAACAACGATTATGGACAAAAATCACTCAACGCTCTGATGGTAAGCATCGTCAATGTTAATCCACTGAGTGTACCATCATGGATCATAACTCCAGGTCCCCTTTCGATCCCGATACTCAGATCATCAAGAAGCCTGCTTTCTATCGTTGATCTCACTTCAAATCCAATGAAGCCTAAGATAAACTTATGTTACTATAACCACTTATGAAGGGAAAAGGACAGTTCGAATGGAGCGGCCCGGGAAAAGAGGGTAACCTCAAATAAATTCTCCAACTACGCAGGGAATAGGGATTCTCAGTTAAGTCTCCTAACATTCTTTTGTTTTCTCTTGATTCATTCCTAAAGTCCTAGACAGTTCACAATTTTCCCCTTATCTGTACGTGTCAATGAATTTCTTCCAAATTTTCCGTTCATCAACCCGGAAGAAGAAAACGACAGCCATCATCTATCTTCGACTAGCTTAACCCACTTAGCAAGGGACATGCTTTCGTGAAACTGGTTTTTTACACTTCCAATTGCGGGATAGGAAGGGAATTAGGCTGTTCGGTGGTAGCAGAGGGACCATGTAACCTAACAGTAGGTGGCAGGTATCGAAGATTCATGATAAACGTTCTGCTCGTGTCCTTAAAGCTTACCTAATAGTCCGATAGCTCTTTCACACGGCGTACTCACTGCTGACACTGGAAATCCTGGGTTTTCTTTTTTTGTTTAGACAAAAAAGATAACAGAGACTGCATCTTTACTTGTATGATTCTGTGTTTATATTTTGATTTTTTTTTCTTTATAGAAAATGCATTTGTGACCATTGCATCTTCATGAAGTGTAATGCCATAGCCTATATGTGAGCTTAACCCTTGTTTTTTCCTTCTCAATAGCATTCCCACTCACTTTTTCTTTACTGACAAGATATTGAGCACTCCTCGCGCAAAATAATTAATATTGCAATAATAGTTATATGGGTTTTGTGATCAACTTTAATACATGAAATGGAACAATATGTTTTATTGGATGAAATAAAATAATCAATAAAACACCGACAATAAACTGCTAAACGAGTTAGTAATACAAGAGTATATATTAGTACAATGATAAAATCTCAAAGCCATCTATTATATATGAATATTCTTTTTTTTTTAATTAGTAAGTTGAGGATCGCATCTATACTATAAGCTTTTATTTTCTGGTGCACTTGCTTTCAGCGTTTGAAAAAGAGCACTGTGGGGGCAAATACTTACATGGTGATCCTTATAAAAGGATCCATGAGATAATTACACAATCGATGTTTCTTATTAATAAAAGCATATTTGGGATAATCATATATCAACCAAGATTTTTAGACAGCAAATACTTGAAAATTATAGTTATAATAATTATACTGGGAAATATTTATTTCTCGTGCCTTGCCATGTAAATTATGAAAAAAAATCATAAAAACTTTTTTCATAAAAAACACCATGGGAAATTCAAAGAAAAGTGACAGCATCTAACATTTGTGTTTGTTGAATTAAGTTTGTATATGGTGCAGAGTAGTACTGCTATAAAAATAATAAAATTAAATTTTTTAAAAATTAGTCATTTTATTTTTTTAAAAACATATAAAAAGCATTGTTTTAATTCTTTTACAGAAAAAAGAAAGAAAGAGACGAGTTTAACTTAACTCGCATTCAGGTAGGTGAATGATATTGATAGACATAGAATAAAACAAAAAAAGAAAGAGGGAGCGGCCAAAATAATCGCTAGAAGGAGGGTTTGAACCTCCGACCTTGTGGTTAACAGCCACACGCTCTAACCAACTGAGCTATTCCAGCTTCATGTCAATGTTATTTATTTATATTAATATAAATAATACCGGGATATAAACGTGCATGGTTTGCAAAATATGAAGTTTTTAAGTAATTAAATTATGAATCAAAGATTCCAACAATTATCATATGTGGTCCTCTATCTAGAACTAATTAACAGCCCTCTCTCTTTTTCGAAAATCGGATATGATCAAAACAACCGTACGACTAGATTTCTAGCTAGCAATATAGTTGCAAGTTTTTCTATAATGAAATTAGCCCAAATGCCCAACATGTTTTTCATTTTTTTCTCATATGAAAAAACAAAATAACATATATAATCACAATTTCAGACATGCGACTTTGGATTGGCTTATTTTCTGTTCCATAACATGTATCTGTACTTTTCGTGGAATCACTGCCCTACAAGTACTTCCGGTGATGTTTTGGATAAAAAAATGAAGGGCTGGAAAATAAAACGAAAAATTATTGAGAAAACAATGGAATATATTATACACAGTTCTATTTTATTGCTTGCACTTCTTGTCTTTGATAATATATTAATTTGGCACCGCTCATAAAATATAATCAATATATCATAGTAAGACATACACAGTTCTAAACACATAATGAATAAAGAAATTAAGCACCGATGCCAGGTTAAGAAAATAATATGTTATAAAATAATATTAAATTTAGGTTAAGATCTATTACAATACCCAAATGGAATTACGATAATATAATCGAATTATGATTGAACGATCAAATTTATTCCACCCCCACAACACAATGTATAGGCTCCCGAGTAGTTTCTTGTTATAGCAGTTTACAAACTTTATACCTTTTAACACAAAACAATTAATTAATTCCCTAAAACATACATTCATATAACATCAATGTAACAGTGAATGCTCGAACGTGCTCCTTTGATATTAAATAGAAAAAGAAAAACATATTTGAGAAAAAATCAAAGAGAGAAATCATATATATGGATATATATATATAGCTAATTAAGCACCTAATTAATTAAGAAGAATCATTTGCTAGGGAACTCGTTGTAATATTGAACAGTAGTTGCGGTGGTGCATACGTCCTTCATTGACGACAAAAACAGTCTCGTTCTTTTTGCGACATAAAATAGTGTGGTTTACCATTTTCTGTTTTGCTTTCAAAAGACATATTAATATTGGATACAGAAACCCTAGTCAGAGTGAGCCCCCTCTCTTTTTCGTAGATGCTCACTGAAAGTTTTCGTATCTCCAATCGATTAGAACGGAGCAATAGCGCACACACAGACTATCTCACACACACATGTGGCCTTTTTTTCTAATTCAAAAAAAGAAAAGAAAAGAAAAAAACTTCGTCAATACTGAAACGCCAAATGATGAAGTACTCTCTCTTACGCATATATATATATATATATATATATATATTTGTTGAGATAAATAAATATTTTGAAAGCAACACCAAGCAATTTTTGTGGTCAAACTGCCACATATAGGGAAGGAACGGGAGTCGGTGGAAGTTGGAGATACTAGACAGCGCCAAGCTATCCAGAAGAACTGTTTGTTTAAAGAGATATTAAATTAAACTGTCACATACTCCTCTATCTACTGATTTTAGTTGGAAACTATCAGTCAACGTAAGAACATGTGATGGTGCCAACTTCCCTTGTTCTCGATCGTACTTATTTTTCTTGACGGAATCCCAGTCTCTCTATCCCTTGGCATATCTACCAACTATGAAATATTAAACCAATTGATTGTCCCATGAATTTATTATATAATTAACTTCAATAGCCTCTCATCTTATTTGAAATCTCAAGAATCTAAGTTATTCTTTTTTTTTTATTTCATGTAAAAAAAAAGTAAATTGGGATTTAGAAAGAAGTTTTTTATTCGGATGAATATTGTATTTTTTTAACTCATTTAAAAATATTTTAAGGTTGACAATTGGTTTATTAAAATTCTTAGAGTATTTATTAGGTGTTTTAGATAAAAATATTATGAAAATAAGATTTTAAATTAAAAAACCTCTAACTTGACTTTCCAATAACCTTTGCTAGCACAACACTAATGTTTTATCATTATTTTTTTTCTTAATAAAATGTTACTCCGCCTTTAAATATAAAAACAAATAGTTAAGAAAACCAGGGCCACAAGCCAGGCAGCCTTTCGATTGAGCTGGATACTCGGGCCAATCTTTTAGGATTAGACACCCAGCCTCTTCCTATGTTTCTTATTTTGTTTTATTTTGATTTAAATGAATTATAAATAAAATGCTAAGCATGATATTTAAATTAATATTTGTTTTTGGCATACTTCTTAAATAATGTTAAATTTTTCTATTGGAATGTTAACAATTTTTTTTCCCAATTACTACTACATATCTAGTATGCAAAAATAAATAAATAAATAAATTGTTCATGAAGATTCAATGAAAACAAAATTCTTGTTTTTGTTATTTTCTTAATAGATTTTTGACATCATTTTATAATATTAATTATTTTTGAATCATAAATATACTTATTAGGTTATCAGGTTGACCGGTTCTATCCCAAACATCTTCATTTCAATATTTTTTTTATAAAAAAATATTAAATTGATGTTACTTTTAATTTTTTTTTAAATTCATATTAAGTTTCAGCATGATTGATTGATTCATGAATATACTTGCTAGATAAAATAGGTGTCATCCCACTTAATTTAATTTAAAACTCAATCCAAATTAAAAGCTAGATTAACAAGCTGCGGTCACATTAACTTGCTAGGTTATACAAAGTTGAATATATAACACCGTACAAAATTATTTACCACAGCTAGTTTCTAACTGATTAAAATCAATAGATTCTATTTGGTGGAACTTTCATCAATTGAGTTTAATCGTGCAATTTGCTTCTTTGTTAATTTTATGATGACTCAAGTTCATCTATAAGCTTTTAGTTAACAATAAGTTTTTTATCCATCTCATTCATTCGAATTAAGGATTCGTTTTTGCTAGAAATATCATTTACAGTTGCTTGTGTTTTATTTAATATGAATAAAATATTTATTTTTCATTAAAAGATATCATTGTTTTCAAAACAAACAAACCAAAATTTAGAGACAACTTTTGAAATTTTAATTTTATAATCCTGAAATGCTGGAAAAAATGAGTGCCATGAAATGTGAAAATTGTCTACTGAACACGAAGGATGGGGACATATACTTAACGGCCACTGACTTACCTAACACAAAGAAATAAAAAAAATATATAAACATTGTGAAACCTCCGAGGATGTACCTTCTCTTTCAAGGGAGAGCCATACAACCTGCACGCACACGCATGGCCAAACAACCGGTCCAGGTCAACCTTTTTTCTCTTGCAAACACGGCAGCAACCATCGTAATAAATACCACCACTTGATCTTATTTCTATCCTATCGGATTCCTGGGTATCTGCTCTCCCATTCTTTTCCAGTTGAGGAATTTCCTTCTGTTCTTAGAAACTTTGGATTAGGATAATGAGGAAGCCTTGTTGTGATAAACAAGATACCAACAAAGGAGCCTGGTCTAGGGAAGAAGACCAGAAACTCATAGATTATATTCGAAAACACGGCGAAGGTTGTTGGCGTTCTCTTCCTCAGGCTGCAGGTTTCTCCTTCTCCTAGCTACTTCTTGTTTTCGAACTAATTAAGTTCATTACTCTATTCCCTTTTGTATTCAAAATAAAAAGAAAAAAATGGTTTGAATACTTAATTCAATTTATTGGAAACCTATAAAAAATATTTGTTTCGATATTGTTGATTCATCAGGCCTCCTTCGTTGTGGCAAAAGTTGTAGGCTAAGATGGATAAACTATCTTAGGCCAGACCTTAAAAGAGGCAACTTTGGTGAAGATGAAGAAGATCTCATCATCAAGCTTCATGCGCTCCTGGGAAACAGGTGAAATATATTAACACTCCACAATTTAATTTTCCGTTTCCTTCAGTTTCCACTCCTACTGCTGAAATTGAAGAAGAGACTATTTTTTACATAATAAAATAAAATAAAATTGCACCATGCATGACATGTATTTTAGAAAGATATAGTTTCGCTGCTGTCTAGGCATACATTTCTATTCTAATAATTCTACGAAGAAAAATCAGTATTATTCTTAATATTGCACAACTGTATATCATATTTGCTTTTTTATTAAGATTCTAACGGTAAAATTGTTTTCAGGTGGTCATTAATAGCTGGAAGATTGCCTGGACGAACAGACAATGAAGTAAAGAACTATTGGAATTCTCATTTAAGGAGAAAGCTTATAAACATGGGGATTGATCCAAATAATCATCGCTTGAACCAGCCAAATCCTGCTAATGCAACATCATCTGGATTGAAAATTCAGGCCAAACAACAGCCAACAAAGCCCCGCGTTGACAGTGAGCAAACATCGGATGCCGGGAGTAGCTTAGAAGATGAACCAAGTGCCTTGCCTGACCTAAACCTAAACCTAAACCTAAACCTCGACCTCAAAATGAGCATTCCTTCTTCTTCAATTGCCCATGTTGAAGGGAATCCAAAGGACAACGAGTCTAATTTTTTGAGGCCACAAAAGATCGCCCCTTCTTCCAACCTTCTTCTCTCCCAGTAGCGAACAATTCCTTTCTAATTCTGGACACCCTGAAGAATGTGTTTAGTAGGGACTGATGGGTGAATTAAGCCTCATTTGTAAATCTTGACTTGGAAACATTATAATGAATTCCCTTTGGAAACATCACGGGGAAAAAGCAAGGCAACCTGACAGATCAGAAGATGCTATGGTTTCAGGTCACTATTAATTATATATGAGTAGTGATCCGTTGCTTGGTGTTACCTGAAGTGCGATCTAGATCAAGCATTGTTCACTCATGAAGGGAATAATTAATTTTCTGTCGCCATGTTAAAATAGCTGAGTTGGACATGCTTTTATGTTATATCGATTACATTTAGAATAGCAGAAAACATGATTAATATTTGAAATTTTGATTCTTCTTCATATTTTTGGATTTTGTTCTATCGAGTATGATATCATGTTTTAGTCTCTTTCCTTCATAAATCTAATCCCAAACCTTAGAGTATATGTGCGCGTGCTTGCGTGGCTATAGATCATAAAAAAAAGGTTAATAAGCACAGTATTGCTTGAAATTGAGAATGAAATGCAACAATAACAAATATGTGAATCCTGACATAAAGATATACATGTATGTATCTATCTCAACCAAAATAAGATCGAGCAAGTGCCATGCAATCGCTCTAAATAGAGTTGGTCCTGAAAAAAATGCTAGAAACTAATCAATCCTGGGGATCATATTGAATATGCAAGCATATTTTTACCTTCATGAATAATATTGTTGCTGACATTGCGTGTCAAGGTTAATTCCAATTAGCCTTAGGGCATTGCTTATAAATTTAATAATCTGAGTATATTAAAAGATATTAGAAATAATTAAGAAAAATCTAGATGTGGAATTCATGTATGCGTTATTTATTAAGAGTTCATGAATTAATGTATTTAGTTCATGTATACAATTAGGAGAGGTTCATGTATATCAGTACATGAATCTAATATTTTTTGTCTCTAAAGAACCACTTAGAACTTCTACAAGAATGTGTTTGTCAGTCCAGTTGAGATCGATCAGAAACTTGCTGAGACACATACAGATTTAATAAAAATAAATAAATATATTTTCCCCCCGTATGCAGACTTTTTCGTCATCTGCTGCGCTGTTTATAACTTAAGATCTTCTATATAAGAAGATAAAAAAAATATATTAATTAGATTCATAAAACGTCCATTAGATATAACTTTGTCTTGGATTTGATGATTCGATCTGGCAAATTTCATCAAAGATATGGTACGTAGGACAGGTGGCTTCTGTCTGTGAATCTATTTTGTAATTTATTCTGATTTTCAATATTAAATAAACTGAATTTTTATTTTCATTAAGAATCTCTTAATTCTCTGTCAGTTATAGAAGAATAAAGGCGATGTTTGAATATATTGAGCCTTGAAGGCATTTAGAAACACAGGCCTTGATCAGACTATGGATTCAAAGAGAGAGTAATGGCAGCCACCCTATCTGTTTAATTATCCTTTGTCTCCTACGCCGAATCGATTGGATGAAGAATTTCTGGTTTCAAAACACATAAATCACCTGTTTTTTGTGTGTGCTGTACTTACTGATGGTTATATATATATATTGGTTTCATCATAAAAACTACTTCTTGTAATTATAATATAAAAACCATATTCCACGAAATCGTAAAGGTCACCATATCACTGCATAAACTCATTTGTTAAACATAATTTTTTTTTTATTGAACAAGAGTAAACATGTTTGAGAATGAAGATTAAGTTCCAAGATGTATGTTGAATTTTCAAGTAAGAATCTGCTGGGAATAAATCCTATTAATGTAGCTTGAAGATATATCTTACTTCTGTTTCTATTACATCAGTTTTAGTAGTTAATTGCATGTGCACCAAAGCAGCTACCATCTAACATTACTTGAAGGAAAATTGCATGAGCGGAACTATTGACGAACGTATAAATTCAGCTACCATTCAATGGAACAAAGGCATTCATATTTATCATAACATTTGTTTCCATCTTCAATTAGGTCTGCTGTCTGTCACATACATTATCACCAGAAAAGTTATAATCTGGGTTCTAATTTCTCATGAAAAAAATTTAATCTGCAATGTTCAAACAAATGAGAAATTACAAAAATCTGGTTGACTTCGCTGAATTTGCAGGTTTTCCATGTCAGTCTACAATCACATATTTATTGCTTTGAAGATAAAAATAACAAGGGAAAAGATAATTTTGATGGGGTCGAATTAGGTCCATGTGTATATCTCACCGTCTCAGGAGTTGCAGCTATAGTAGCAAGAGAAGAATGTTAGTTACGGGAGGTGTTGAGATTCCAACCTAGCCAGCAGCACCGCGCTACAGCTCGGAGAAACAGCACTGTATTAAATGCACCTTGCCAAGTGTTAACGCTACCTACTGAGATTTCATCACTTTCTGCAGTCAGACATCATGTAGTATATCTTAATTTTGGCTCAATCTTTTGATGCTTGAAGATGTATCAAATTTGAATCTTTAAGCAATAAATTAAAAATTGGGTTGGTCACTCAATTATACCAAATTTTCTTCTGACATCAATTTTGCTCAGATATGTGTGGATGCTGTTCAGGATATATATATATATATATAGGTCAACTTATAATTAAACTAAAACGACCCGGTCAAGAATCATCAACTGATTGTTAGAAATAAAGAAATATATATTTTTAAAGCTGCTACTTCTTTTTCTGATATATATCTTGCTACCTCTTCTGACCAGACAGGAAAATAAAATAATAAAAATATTGTCAATAAAGCGCGTTAAAGTTCTACGGCCAACCAAGAAGGAACAGTCTTGCGTCCGTCTCAAAAGACAAGCTTAAACAATCTCTCAAATCCTATGTACTGATTGTATGTATGCAGATACCAAGTCCGATGCGACTTCGTACTTAAATAACCACTTAAATACCATTTACTGTAAGGAACTAAATATATAATCGTAATTAAATTGCAGTTGATATACGCCCTCTCCTACGTCTTGTTTTACTCGTGTAATACTAATTACAACCACCTGTGTGTGTGTGTGTGTTCATTCACGATCGAGAAAATATATACATTCACGGGAAAGAAAGAAAAACGACACTAGATATGAACCGAACGATTGTACCTCCACATATTTTGGTCATCCAGGGCTCGGAGGTTTTTCTTTTATTATTATTAAAGTTGATGTTCGGATAGAGATTTTAACTAATTTTATAAATTCTAAAATTAATAATAATATAATTCTTTAATAGTTTCAAAATTTATAAAACTGGTTTGGTAACAAAATTCCTCGATTTGTAGAAACACACTTCTTTCTCTGTCTCTCTCCCTCTTCCCGTGAGCATCGAAAAGCATTGTATATAATCTCATGAACCAACATTTTTATTTTCTTTTACAAGTGGGGTAATATTTTTTGGGCTTCAAGATGCACACCACTCCTCTGCAATTTAAGATCGGTGAGGACTGAAGTGATTCATATATACCATACTAGTCCTCAATGAGTTTTGCTTCTTTTTTTTTGGGTAAGAAGATGTCTTGGATTTAGTGACACAGAAGAGTTAGACATTCACAATCATCCAAATAATCGGGTTCAGATATTCGCTCTTCATAACTAATACTCTGTTTATTTTAATATTTTAAAAGTGTTATGTTTTTAAATAAGTTTTTTCTTTATTTTAAATTATTTCTTTCTATTTTTTATTTTTTTTATGTATTATATTAAAAATATTTTCTTAAAAAAATTATTTTAAAAAACAATTGTTACAAACTTCTATGCAAATTCTATTATTTTCAACTCCAAAACTTGCTGTTATCAATAGTACTTTTCAACGCGCGCTGAGTGCTAGTACTCCACGAGCCAACTACCAACCTAAGACTAGCTATGTGGCAGCGGCACCATATTTATATGACTACAGCAATTAATGGCTTTTATAAAATAATTTTCCTGGCTAAAAAGCTCAATTTCGTGGATAAAACTAATGCTAGAGAAAATATATTATTTATGTAATAACCAGACGACTAGCCCTTTCATTTCGGTTTTTATGAAATGCTTTAGGCCCAACGCCTAGCACTCAATAGATTGCTCCCCCTCTTCATTGTTGTCCTCTTCTCTAAAGCCCAAAGCTCCCACGGTGATCCTAATTTCGGTTCAGTTCTCAGGCCCTATGGCCACTCTTCTTTTGTATTGAATATAGTTGCTCAACTATTGTTTGTACTTTGTATCACGATATAGAAGTCAACTTCGACGGTAAATTGGAGTTGAAATTTTGATAAGGTTATAAGACACATCACAGCTTTGTCTTGGTCTTAGTTTGGTTTGACCTTTTGGTGTCACATGCCTAGAACGTTTCCTTCTCAGATTGCTGAACTCCGAAGGAAATGAAATTAAAATAAATAAGAAATGATTAAAATGAAGAAGAGGAGGAGAAAAGGCCGAAGAAGAGGAGGAGAAAAGGCCAAAGAAGAGTAATGTTCTGTCTTCTTTGGTTAACCCACGAGCAGTTCAACTTTGATGCACCCAGACCACGAGGTCACGCTCGGGCAGGATGGTTCGAGCTGGAAACATAGCCGATGGAAGCAAAGATCAGGTTGAAGCCAGGTAACCCTGGGATTGAACCTGGATTCACCGGGGTAAGACCCATGTCAACGGGCCCTGGAGGTCTATGAAGGACCTAGTTAAGTAGGGTGACTTAGGGATCACCCTCTAGCTGGAGGAACCATGAGCACGCCGGGGTCGATAGGTGTTAGAGCGGGCCTGGTTGATTAATTAAGTTGTTGAGCATGAACCCTAGTGTCGAACTGGGATGAAACAACCCGATTGTATGCCAATTTTCTAAAAATTATCTTGTGGTTATCTCAAGAAATGAAAACAAAATAAAACCCAAAATTAGAAGATAAAAACAGAAATATATAGAGGCTCCAAAAATCTTTTTGGGTTATTGCAGATATGGTGGATGTGGATCTTGTTTTTTTATAATTGCTTATTTGGAATTATTTTATCAAGGTTTTCTTACTTGTATACCAAAAAAATGTTAATTTTTTTTTATATATAAATGAAAAAAAGAATGACAGAGAATACAGAGAGAATGGTGCTCTTATATATATATATATATATATATAAAATTCATTCTATTTGTTTCTAGGAAAAACAATATATGAAATTGGGTTGAATGGACTCCTTAACATTGAAGAATTGAAGGTTCGAGTGAATAAAATATTTTTTAAGGCCAGGGGCTTTAATTTAACAATTTCTATAAATAAAGGCAGATCGATGGATTTGGCAAGGTCCCGTCACTGCTAATTTATCAGCTGCCTCGTATAAATGCCCAGATACCGTCCAAACCTGTTCGGTGGAAAATGGAGCGTTCATTTTCCTTTCCTTTTCTTTTCTTTTTTCCTTCAAGTAATTTGGAAAGGTCGTGTCATGACTTCTTTGTTAGAATCTGAGTTACACAATTTTCCTTTGTTTAGAAAAACAAAAGTAAGGTATTATCGGATTAACTTTTGTATTAAGCGACATTAATTCTCATTCTGAATAATTTTAAGAATATACATTATTTACACAAATCCTATGTATTCTAATAAATTCTTTTAATAACTAATCTCGAATTTTGAATTTAAAAATGAAAAGAGAAAAAATGTAATATTTAATTAAAATTAGCATATTACATCATGCAGTACTCCCAACCTTTTACTCGGATGTGAAAAGGGATTAATGGGTTCCAAATGCATCGAATAGTATTTTTGCAGATGAATAAAGTAGCTGGCAACAAATTTTAAGATAGTTTAATTAGTTAGGTTTTGAATTTAACTGATTAATTTTTAAATTTATTTTTTAATAATTACAAGTTTGAGTTACTTCAAAACTATTAAAAAATTATATAATTATTAACTATAACGCCTGTAAAATTAATTGATGATTTCCAAACTCTCATATTAATAACAAAGAAAGAACATGCTTGATGTTGTCCAAACTCTCATATTAATAACGAAGACAGAAAATGTTTGGTGTGGTAAATAGCAAGATCAGATGGTAGACATGTTGAATACGCCGATATCCATAAAAAGAAACCATTTTAAAACGGCGACACAGCCAATGGCCGTCCAGCATACCACCAAACACAGAACCTGTTGTAAGCACGTCAAGATCTTTGAAAGAATTAGAAAGGTCCAACAGCATAATCCCTATTGATCC
Organism: Populus ilicifolia; assembly: GCA_015708895.1. Lineage (NCBI taxonomy): Eukaryota > Viridiplantae > Streptophyta > Magnoliopsida > Malpighiales > Salicaceae > Populus > Populus ilicifolia. Next base: position 1,018,631 of record SRLM01000224.1, read on the forward strand.
ACAAAAAAAAAAAAATCAATTAAATTAGCTGTATATCGATTACAATGCTTCATCTACATCACCGAAATCTCCATGTACAGACTCTCTTTTGGTAGTGGATCCCACAACTGTCCAAGGAAGGAGAGGTCCCTGTATGATTCATTATAACATCACCCTAAAGAAGAAAGACATAACTACTTGATGTTTATGTGTCTTTCTTTCTTTTTTCCTTTAATTTGTTCAATGTATATAGCCGGGGATCTTATCAAAGGAGACAGGACAGATCACCTCGAGGATATGTACTGTAAATTCCCCAAGTATTATTAAAACTAACGAGTAGTTTTCGATGATTTTGATTGATAAAGATTTTAAACCTTAAAGCGAGATTAACAATGGATTGGATTATTTACCTCTTGTTAATTATGTAGTATAACCTTAATTTGGGGGGGAAATCACCCTATCACACATGTCATACCGTCATGAATACAAGAATCTCCAGAATTCAAAGAAATAAAAATAATAAAGTTATCATTTAATAATTAAAAAAATTAAAATTTTAAATAGACTCTAGTAATGTTCAAGAAATATCAATGTTTCCCTTACAAAAAAGTTATATTTACTGTGTATTTTTTTCTAAATTTATTATCTACATGATATTAATTTTTTAAAATTTTTTATAAGTTTATTCATGATTTATTTTAACTAAAAAATAACAATGATTTTTAAAAAATAAAAGACTCATGATAAATAAAAAATTTAATATCAATCCTTAAAATAATTGATTTCATTGATTTAGAAGAAAAATTGATGTTAATCTTGGAAAATTGATGATTTTTTTTATTTAATAAAAATTATGATGATAGTTCAAAAGGTAGGGGATTTCATCTGTTGAAGAAAATTTTTTATTTTAAGCCCTAAAAATAGGGGATTTCATCCATTCATGAAAATTTAATAATCCTTAAAAATAGGAAATTTATCAATTTAAAAAATTCAAGCATTAATCATTAAACAAAATAATTTCATTGATTTTTTTAGAAACAGAAAATCTTGATTATTTTTTAAAAGGTATTTTTATGAAAAATTTCGGAATATCAGTGTTTGCTAAGGGGGTTTAGAATTTTGATTACTGCAGGTGCTTCAACTCTTTTGTTCCTCACTGCTCAAGCTAGGACCCCATACAAAATCTGTTGAGAAAAAAATAATCCTAGAAATGTAACTTGAGGTGTAATTATGAGAATAATATCTCATTAATGCTAGGTACATTTGACATTTTTAAAAAATAAATCATGATACAGAATATTTAAGCAAATTGACCTGATAATTAATCATCACATATTTAATGAATAATGTAATTTATTCTGAGATCCATACTTGTTCATTTGGCAATAAGTTTGTAAGAAAACTTTATATGATACACTTATACATGATAACATTTCCCGTTTTTAGAACATTTTCTTACTAAATGAACATGCTTTAAAAAAAAAAAACAACAGAGAAATGGGTCATTGGATTGAATCTGACAACATGATCAGCTGCAAGACTGTTCTGTAGCAATTGGGATAGCATGAGTGACCCCCCTCTCACATTTCTTTTCTTAACTTTTCATGGAGATTTTGGTACAGGGTCGTGAAAATGAGGAGGAAAGGAGTTCGCCTGCAGGGTGGTCGCTAGCACGTTAGATCATTCCGCGTCTTGTTGACAAACACTGTTTCTCCGGTGGATTGAAAAATGATCATTCCGCGTCTTGAAAAAAGGCAGATCTTTTCCCTGCGTCGGAGCCCGGGGAGGCTGTTTGTTTTTTTTTTTTTTTTCCCCAGCCTGTCAGCATGTTTCATTCAATAGCCTGAAAGTCAAGTGTTCAGACACAAATTGTCAACCACATAGCTGCATGGCATGCGGCATCCGCCATTGTCAAAATTACAAGTTATGAAGACCAAAGACATTTTCTATTGAGTTGAATTTCATTTCATTAATATTTTGTACAGCCCAGCATTCCGACATTCTGCACTCACTTCTGGGTTATCTCCTTGAGATTTAATCAACTGAGTTGTTCCCAGGACTGTTTCTTGCACGATTAATCAACCCTCAAGTGCTCTCCAAGTTTTTTTTTTTTTTAAATCTAAACTCACCAAGGTGAACATTTTATTCCCAGTATGATGAACAATAATGTAGAATAAATATATATAAAAAAGATGAGGCAGTAAGCAACAAACAAGGCACCCCCCCCCCTCTACTTTCCAGCCTGGCGACAACAATAATAATTCGAGTGATAAACACGACCACCTCATACATTCACACACAAAAACACAAAGAAAATGATAATCACAAAAGCTAAAACAAGACAGTGCTTCTCGTTGTGACTGTTTTTATTGTGATCCAATTCATAATATTCCACCATCCAACGCCATCCCCCAACCTTTCCTCTTACACAACAGCAACGCAACTTGGTTCCGCGAATCTCTCTCTCTCTAAACTAAACGAAACTAAACAGTGTTGGTGTCCTTGTAATAAAATAAAATCCAATGCAACACACAACAACATTTCCTTTCCTGGTTTTTTCCTCAGCTTTGGACAGTTCACCCTTACTTCTCCACCTCTCTAAAATCTTATCTAAAAGCCCCTCCTCCTCCTAAATAAACCACACCTAACTCATTAGCTACCCTACTAGCTGGCCTGATAGCTACCTCAGCCAACCTGCCAAAATGGCCGGCGGAGGGGAAAGCCTGGTCCCGTCCGTCTTCCTTCACGACCTCGTCCGCCAGATTTGTGTTGTGGGGACACCCGGTGCCGGCGATAAGAATAACAACAACAATGTTTTCAGAAAGGATTGTATGGATCTGGTGCGCAGGGTTTCTCTGTTGACACATTTTCTTGAAGAGATAAGTGGGCAATTAGGGAGTTTGAATGCGTTGGGTTCTTGTTCGACTTCGTCCAAGGAAATTAATTGGTCGTCGGATCTGGTTGCTGCTCTTCAGTCTGCTAAGAATCTCTTATCGCTTGCTGGGATTTTTCAATCCACTAATGATTCTGTATGCTTTCTTTTCTTTTCTTTTATTCTTGCTGCATTTTTTTTTGGGAACTTGCAAGAAATTAGATGGGCTGGCCTAGAATGTTTGTTGGACATTTTCATCTTATGCCTGAATATTTTCCATTACGGTTGATCTTTTGGTTTTTGTCTTTTGAACCTACTAGTGATTGAATCAAACAATGTTTTTAAATCAATTATTTGGGTAATTACCAGGGATAACAAATAATTACCACACAACTTTGTACTGATGTATTTGAATATGATAGCAAAATCTTCCTATTATGTAATTATGTTACTACTAAATTTTTATGATCTTCCTCTAAATGAATACGAGGAAGGCGGAGAATTGGTGATTGTTGCATGTGCTGATTCTTTGTCGTGATGAAAACCAGTGTTTCAGGTGTTGATGATTGACACTGCAAGATTTCGGGCTTGGAAAACTTTTTTTTGTTTGCCAAAATTATTTTGTGTTCATGCACATTCTCTTGAAAATGTGGTGAGGTACTTCTTCTGAAGTATTTTATATCTTGATCTAATTAAGGATAGTGCTGCCAAGAAAATTGCGACCCTCTTTCACAGCGTGACATGGAAACTGGAGAAGTCTTTGGCTAACATACCATACGATCAATTTGACATATCAGAGGAAGTGCAAGAACAGGTATGGGTCGATAAATGTGTGGTTTTCTCCTTTTAATTCTACTGGCCGACCTTGGCTTTATCTATTGTTGCTCTTCCAGGTTGAATTGGTGAGGGCACAGTTGCGGAGAGCCACAGAAAGATATGGGTTAAAGAACTCGAGGGAGATTTCTTTTGCATTTGCCCAGCCGATTGAAAAGGATGTTGATCAATCACCAATGGGCAACAGGTTAACTAGAAGTCGGCATATTGAGAATAGTGGTGGTGTCAGTCATAAAGTTGCAGAAAACATTCAGACTGCAGTTTCAGGAAGTAATGGCTCAAAAGATCACTCTGCATATCAGGCGGCCAGTGAATTGAATGTTGTTGATGGAGGCGAGAAAGATTCTTTGGGTAACAAGAGTGGTGAAGACTTAAAGAATCATGATACACTTAAAATCCCTGATGATTTTCTGTGCCCCATATCTCTTGAACTAATGAGGGATCCTGTTATTGTGGCTACAGGACAGGTGTAGTTGGCGATCTCAAATACCATAATTTCTATCTTTCTTTAGCAAATATTGCATGTCAATATCAAAAACTAACCTACCCTTCTATCCTTGTCTTCTGATTTTATCTCTTTTAATTCCGCAGACATATGAAAGGTCTTACATACAGAGATGGATAGATACCGGCAACTCAACATGTCCGAAAACTCAGCAGAAGCTCAAACATTTGACATTGACCCCAAACTATGTTCTAAGAAGTTTAATAACTCAGTGGTGTGCAGAGCACAAGGTTGAGCAACCAACAGGGTTAGCAAATGGGAGGATAAAAAAAAGTGATGGATCGTTCCGTGATGTTAGTGGTGACATTGCACCCATCCAGGCAATTGTCCGCAAGCTCTCAAGCAGATTGATTGAGGAGCGTAGAGCTGCAGTCTCTGAAGTCCGATCATTGTCCAAAAGAAGCACAGATAACAGAATACTGATAGCAGAAGCAGGAGCCATACCTGTTCTTGTCAACCTTTTAGCATCTGAAGATACGTCGATACAAGAAAATGCTGTTACTTCCATCCTTAACCTTTCTATATATGACAATAACAAGGCACTGATAATGCTTGCTGGTGCGGTTCCTTCAATTGTCCAAGTTCTCAGAGCTGGGAGTGTTGAAGCAAGAGAGAACGCTGCAGCAACCCTTTTCAGTTTGTCACTTGCAGATGAGAACAAAATAATAATTGGTGCATCAGGAGCAATACCAGCTTTGGTGGAATTGCTTGAAAATGGAAGCACTAGAGGAAAGAAAGATGCTGCAACAGCCTTGTTCAATCTTTGCATTTATCAAGGGAATAAGGGCAGGGCTGTAAGGGCAGGGATCATCACAGCCTTATTAAAGATGCTTACAGACTCCAGAAACTGTATGGTTGACGAGGCATTGACTATTCTGTCAGTTCTAGCTAGCAACCAAGAAGCAAAGGTTGCTATAGTAAAAGCCAGCACTATACCTGTTCTGATAGATTTGTTGAGGACAGGACTGCCCCGCAGCAAAGAGAATGCAGCGGCCATTTTGCTCTCCTTATGCAAGAGAGATCCTGAGAATCTTGCCTGTATAAGTAGACTTGGTGCTGTCATACCTTTGACGGAGCTTGCTAAAAATGGTACAGAGAGGGCGAAGCGAAAGGCTACTTCAATGTTGGAACATCTTCGGAGGCTACAACAGAACTAACAGAGGTAGTTAACTGTATGGAGAGGCATTTTTTATTTTTTTATTTTTTATTTCTTAACCTTGTTCCCCTATTATTTGACAATGATTGCCGCACTATTTCATCATAGTGTGAAAACTGAGGATACGAGCATGAGATACAAAGCCATTCTCATTGCTCTCTGTGTATTGTTTCCTTTTTTATGTGTGTAAAAAAAAAACAATTGATCGTGTTTTGTCATGGAAATTTTTACATTGCTTTCCTGTTTGATCTTTTAGCATGGGTCTGAACTCAAGCTTATGTTCGTGCGCGATGTTTTTCATATTGCCAATGTCAAAACAAACTGCCAATTTCGATTGTTTATTGCAAGCTTGGCAACTCTGTTCTGGGTGGTTCTTTGTTTTTTTTGTTTTTTTATATAATTTGGATGACATTTTTTGGTTTCTGTCCTTTCTGGCTTTTATATAAATATATATAATTCAAAATATTAATTTAACGTATATAATTTAAATTTAAATTCAAAGATAAATTAACTTTAAATTATTCAATTTAAAAAAAAATAGAACCTGAATTGATATAATTTGATATCTTGAACAACTAATAAAAATATATTTTGACTCAAAAAAATTTAAAGCGATATATTTATTTAAAAAATGTTGAGACATAATATATTGGATCGATATGGGTAAACTTGAATTAATTTTTTAAATTTATAATTTAAATTATAAAATTATAATAACTTTAAATAAAAAATTATAAAGTTCAAATGATAAAATTAGAAAAAGTACAATATATATATATATATATAACACAATGAAATGATTAAAGTACCCTTGGGTTAACTTGCGGAATTTGTAATTCGAATTATGAGAGTAAGGCAATTTTATAAAAACAAACCCAAACAAATGATGAGGTTTAAAATATTTAAGATGTTAAATGATGAAATTGTAAAATAAAAATTATTTTTTAAAAAAAATCAAGTTAATTTAGTTAATTTATCAAACTCGTGATATAGATTATAAGATAGAGATAAATATAGGAAAAAAAATTATAATAAATTATAAAGTTCAATATCCAATAAATCAAGTGCTCAAAAATAAAATTAAAAAAATATAAATTTTTAAAAAATACAATTTGATTAGAACTCTTCGGGGTAGAATTTCCATAACAAGTCAAGATTCTGAATGAGATTAACTTTTTTCTAGTTTATTTTATTTTTTTGAACTACATCAAAATATATCTATCTTTCGAAATGAAATGAAATTAAACAAAATTGGCAACCTCAGTCTATTATTTATCCGGTCGCATCACTAATAGTAGTAGTTGTTATATATTATAATAAATTATATAATTTCACCACCTTAATATTTTCCAAGTTCAAGTTTATTTTTGTTAATTTTTAGTTTTTTTATTAAAAAAAGGACTTGAATAAAAAAAATATTGTAATAAACAAAATTTAACAAATTTTACTAAGTAAATGTCTCATTTTATAAGATTATATATCTTGATTTACATATATTTTTTAAAATTTTCAAGTTTAATTTTTAGGTATTGTAATAATTATTTATTTATTTATTATCACATATAGTTCTTAGTTAATTTAATTACATATATATATATAAAAGAAAAAAAATTTGCACCTAAGTTTTTTGACAAATGATCAACAAATTAACCTAATAAATAGCTGAAACTTCTCCATTCATGATAAAAAAAATGTAATAAAAATAATATTAAATTTAAATAAAAAGGAGACTGATAATTACATTTTTAAATTCTTAAAAAAGAAATTAAAAGATTATTGAACGCAAACTAAAACAAAAAAAACAAAAATAAAACCAAAACCAAATCATCCGAAAAATTAAACAAAAACACCCTGTATTACAGGTAAAAACTCTCATCAATTTATATCGTCTACAACTTCATTAAAAACTCGGCAGCATCCTGTTTTACTAAATGACTAAAAGATTTCTTTTACTGAAGTCATAAGCACGTTCATTAAAAACCGTAACCTATCTCCTGCTAAAATAATGTTTTCTTTTTGTTAATTTGGTAAGCAAATTTTTAATATAAGAGTAGTAATTATTGAACTGAAAGGTTGTAAATTGTAATCCAGTCCACTCAAGATACACTCTTGCACCTTTAGTTGCCAAAGTACAAAAGCTCATTTCGGCTGAAAAAGGGATTTTGTTATGAATGTTAATTGTTAATTATTTGGTGTTAATCCATAATTAATAACTCAGTTGAGCTTAATTATTGAGAAAAACAGTTCTGCCGTCATCACGAGGCGACTATTGATCAAAGACGAGGGAACTATATGACGCAGGTGGGAGAAAAGCAAACGAGGGCATCAGAAAACGAGCCTAAAAAGTTTATGGTGCAGGTGCTGCCAGAAACAGGTGATAGATGACCATGAAATTCCTGGTGAACTAGAAAGGTGAAGTATATGGTTGGATTTGTGTTGTTGACCGAAGAAAATAGGACCAAGATCATGCAATGGTTGCTGTTTGAGATAAGTATGGTGCTAACGTTTATGTCTCTGTTTTATCTATTTATTTCTTGTTTTCGAGCAAGGTGCGGTTGCGTACTACTCAGTGACTCTAGCTATGGTCTTCATTTTCCATGTCTCTTCAACAACCATTTTTGTCATTTTCGCAAGATTCTCAGCTCGTGCTCACACTTAGTGCCTCGAGTAATTCTAGCTATTTCCTTTTCTTTTCTTAATTTATTTGCTAGTTAAGAACTAATTATACTGGTATTTTTCTTTTTTCTTTTTTTATTTTTCTCAGAAAATACAAATATTTATCTTCCTGGTCAAAAACTAGCGAATGAAACGGTCTCTAGTCCATCTAATTAAAGTGAAATGTGTTATATTATAATTTATATGCCTTTTAAATATAAAGATATTTTATGTATCACTTCACAACTTGAATTAAGATTTTTTTTATACAGGATTAAATTAAGTTAGGTCAATCAAAGAATCACAAATCCAAATCCTGTTATCCTTATTTCTTTATATAAAATTAAGATTTTCAGCGAAAATAAGTGATATTTTTGTGTAGATTTTAAACCTTTATGGTATAATTTAGATAATACTTAACACAATTTTTAACTAGGAAAAATAATTTTATAAAATTTTCACTGTTTTAAATATAAAATTCCTTTCAATTTAGAAAAGAAAAATGTTATGGGAGATGAAAAAAGACTTACTGCTATAACAAATATTTATTTTTTTAATAATTATGAATTTGAATTCCTTTAAAGTTATTAAAAAATTATATAATTATTAATTTTAAAATTTAAGATACATACAAACTGATACAAAAGTTTTCATTAGTAATAATAATAATAATAATAATAATTAACCCTCTAATCACTTTAAGGTTGGTTTGCCTAGAAACTTCATCCATGTGGTATAGTATGGCAAAGAACATGGATGCAACTTGAAGCCCAGTCAAAACAAAACATCTGGTGCTAAAATTAAAGCCCGGTATATTTTGTCGGCGTTCATTTGAGACAAGGTGGGATGACTGTAGATTATTAAGCGTAAAATTTACCAGTTTAGGAGGACATGTTCAGAAGAAAAAACTTCGTTGAAGATGCCCCTGAAAGAAAAAGCCACGTCCAAGTTGATGAGCCGACAATCAATTTCGACTTGGCCCACGATTCACATTCAAGTTGCTTTAAATATAGTTATCTTACCTATTAAACGTGTTAATTAATTAAATTTGGTAAACAAAATTTTATGCATGCTAACTTTTTTTTTAGATTAGCTTGGAAGACCAAAAATAAAAGAAAAGAAAGAGTGTTATGGTCTCCCTAAAAAATTATTTATCATCCAAAAAATTAGAAGAACTCGGCCATGATAAATTAGTGTGTTCTTACCGAGTCAATTTCACACGAATGGTGTTGAAACTCAACGAAAAGAATTGAAACCGCGCCGTGATTAACGTTAATTAATATTCGTTTCAAAGAACAAAACAGGAGTTTGATTATGTAATCGTGCTTATTTTTATCCACCCATCAGGGTTATTTTGGAGGTTACTAGCTAGCTATCCAGCAATACATTTTCCATGGCACCTAAGCTGATATATATATAAGCTGGGAAAAAAAAAAAAAACCCGTTTAGTTGGTATTTGGACAGAAAGCGAGACTGGACGTACTTTTCTCCATTTGTCAAACTTCGGCCTCTTTCAATTTAAAACCTTGCCTTCTTCATTGACTATAATATTAACAGCTACCCAAAAATCCATGCGTCCTTATCTCACACCCACCATACAGGCGCCCCTTTGTCAGCTTTATAATTCCTACTAATATAAAGTATACACTAAAGAGCATTGATCTCCTTGATTAAGGGGTTCATTTGTTCATTGTGTGTTCAAATTTAAGAGAGAAGTTAAGTATGGGCAACAGTTTGGGATGGAAAAAGACTGCAAAAGTCATGAAGATAAGTGGTGAGACATTCAAGTTCAAGACACCAGTGAAGGCTGGGGAGGTAGTCAAGGACTATCCAGGGCATGTTTTGCTAGAATCAGAGGCCGTTAAGCATTATGGCATTAGGGCAAAGCCATTGGAAGCACACCAAGACTTGGTGCCAAAAAGGCTTTACTTCCTAGTAGAGCTACCAAATACTCCAACTGAGAAAGTTCCAAGAAGAGTTCGTTCAGGGATTACCATGAGTGCTGAAGACAGGCTCGAAAGCCTAATGCTCTCTAGGAGATCAACATCTGATCTCTCGATAATGAAGCCTGCTAGCATTGCGGCCGAGGAGGCAAAAAGTGGTGCAATGAGGGTGAAGATGAGATTACCGAAGGCAGAAGTGGAGAGGTTGATGCAAGAAAGTAAAGATGAGACTGAGGTAGCTGCTAAGATTGTGGATCTCTGCATGGCAAGCACTTCAGGTGGCAGCAATAATAGCTCTCGTGAGATTGCACAAAATGGTCAAGAGAGTGCGTTGTTGCAGCAACAAGTTCATTGGAAGAGTGGCCATGGGAGAGTCAGCAGCCAAGGTATCATCAAGGCACGTGAGGTATGTTCCTCTCGACATTAATCTTGATTTTGTGGCATGGTGTTTGCCTTTAACCCTCTCGACATTAGTTTTTTTTTTTATATACACATATTTTTACGAACTCGAGGTCTCGATTAGAAGTTTTTTTTTTTTTTTTTGCGGGGGGGGCGGGATTTGACATTTTTTTGTTTCATGTCATGAGGTTTGATTACTTGCAAATGCTAACTCTTTCGAGCAACGGACCCAGTATAGATATAATAATAATAATAATTAAGTGGACGGGGGACTTTCCTGAGGTCGGTTAGCAGAATCTTTCAAGTTCTTAATTAAGGATCTAGCTAATTAATATTAACTTTTAATTGAAAGTTTGTGGCTTCATGTTGTTTGTGACAACATGTTGCGAGCCGGTTCTACTCATGTATTTTCAACCAAGATTTGACTTTCGTACCGAACATTTTTTTTTCCCTGTGAAACTACGCAATAAAATAGTGTACATGCTATAGACTTCTTAATTTGGGTAGACAAGTTTGAGTTAAAATTAGAAAAGATCATTGGAGCGCAATATGATCGAGGTAGGCTTATTTTTCTTGAGGTTTGGACTGAAACTTGTTGCTCCTATGATAACAATTCTGCTATTTCGACATTTTTCGGCTAATTAAATGAGCTTGCTATAATTGACAATACATCTCAAGTATCACAGTGTTAAGCAGGTGTATAAATCAAGACAATATGTATTTCTTCGCTCAACATATGAGTTTCATGTTTCGGCTTGAGACCATGTGTTTTGTCTGGATCTTCAACGATCGACTCTTAATTTGTGGGCAATATGAACTTTAAGGACCTTAGTTCCACATGGCTTGTGCGTGCGTGTAGGTCGTAACGCCTTTTTTCTTAAGCAAACAAGCCAACGTTTCCAAGGACTTGGCTTCCTTACAATCAGCCTGATCTAGCAATGCAACAATGTTAAGTTTCAAGCAGTTAAAAACCTTTCCGGTTTTTAATAGAGGACATAACCTGCACAGTTTTTTTATCTCTTAGAAAGAAAAACTATTTAATTATTACTTTATATATGACCTTTTCTTTCTTCTTCTAATTAATATTTCCATAATCCATTTTATTATTTTTTGAGGTTTGCATGACGATAGGTGATGGTAAGGGCATAAAAAATACTGGGGTTGCACCTTTTAGCCTGACTCACATATGAAGAAAGTGCTTCTTCTTTTTTGTTTTAATTTTAAACTGTTTTTTATTTGACAAGGTTTTAAATTGATAATTTTTTAGATGTGTTTTAATAGGTTTGATATGTTAACATTAAAAATCAAAAAATATTATTTTAATTAAAAAATACAATAAAACAGAGAACCTCGGATTCCAGCTTTTTAAAGAATAAATAACTGCCAATATTTCACAAAATATGTTCGGTCAATTTTGACACCTCGTTTACCAACTCTAATTAATGGTCCAAAATGGCCGTGCCTAGTCAAAGACATTTTCGTTCATGGGAGAAAAGTTGGGTCTCGAACTGGTTTCCTGCATACAATATTGTTAGTATAATATAAATTGGTAGGGGTTTTTTAAAGAAAGTTGTTTAATGTATACTGACCACATATTGCTTTCTCTGTATATTTGAGAGAGAAATTAACCTAGACCAAGTAAAACGACAGGCCTCTATTAATATAATAATATCATGGACTAAGAATTTTAAATTCCAAAGGCTAGCCTGTTGTTAATGGCGCCATGCATTACTTCTTTGTATTGTATATTACAGTCTCTCCAAACAAAATTTTTATTGACTTGATTGTCTAATGCAACTGGTCATTCTTTAATTTCTCCTTTTGGAACTTGTGAATATATCCGTGCAGGCACGTTTGTGTGTACATAAATATAAAAGAAGCCACAGCTATTTGCATCTTCACTGAAAACAGTCTAAATATGTGAACCGTGAATCGATTAATATGCATGTTCTTTATTTATTTATTAATTTATTCAATGTTTTGCAGAAGCGAGTGAGTTTCCTGCCAGTCAGTGAAGGAGAGACGCAAATAGCTGTGGCTTCTTATTAGCAAATGATCCAAATATATATATATATATATATTGTGGTCGTGAAGCAAAAGCAGTTTTATCTATACAGATTAATTATGAAGGTGGTCGAGAGAACATAACCTAGCTAATCGCATTTCCTCGACTTCAGCCCCTGCAGATTCTCACGGACCTCGTTCTTGTTTTTATAATAGAACCCAAGGAGCTTTGAGGTCTTGAGGATGTGCTTAGAGTACCGAGAGATGTAACCTTTGGCTGTAAATTATTTTACGAAAAATTCTGAATGACTCCACGGTATATATAGCTTGAGTTTAATTTTTTTTTCTTAATTAAAATTACAAGCTTATATTTTATAATTTTTGCAAACGATCACTTTTATTAGCAATAGAAATCATTCAGCAAGGTAAGTATAAAACAATACAAAAATGAAATTAATAAAATATATATCGTGAAAAAAATATTTTCTTTTTCAGTTTTAACTATTGTTTATGCATTTATCCTCGCATCAGTTTTTGTATATAAAAATTAAGTCATCAATATTTCTAGTCCTTTCAATTTATGATGGAACTAAGAGATTCATAGTAATTTTATTTTCCGTAGTTTAATTTAGGTTTAATTCATAAGTGATGACCAATGTTAAACATTTTGGAACAATCCCTCAAAATATCAGGCACAGATTGGAATTACGTTTTAAACAGCATTTTGTAAAAATTTGGTTTTTTTAATATTTTAATATTTTTAGATTATTTTGATATGTTGATATTAAAAATAAAAAATTATTATTTAATACATTTCAATCAAAAAACACTTTAAAAAATAACAACTACTACACTCTTAAGAAACCTCTTTAATATATATATATATATATATATGGAATTAAATAATTAATTCAAAAAAGAATTCAAAAATATATTTTATTTTTTTAAAGCAAATAAATATTTTTAAGTGCAAATAAGTTAATATAAATCTAATATCTTAACGTTTTGGGTTAACCGAATGATTGTTTAGAAGAAAGGAAAATAACAAGTAAAATTACAGTAATGTTCATATTTTCTCAACTCTCATCTAAAATTCTAAAATAACCAAATACTCATTTTTTTTCTTTTAAATTATCAAAATATAAAGAACAAAAATACTCACAAATAAATATTACCTGAATTTTTATATAACCAAATATACAAGTTTTTTTTTAATTATTTAAACCCCCAATTTAAGACAAAAACAACATTCAACTTGAGAAGAATTAAATTTAACACTCCGAAGTGAACACTGAAAAACTCATTTTGAGGACTTTCTGCACCCCATCTTAGTTTGAAGGCTTGTAAAGCTTCCCTTTCAATAAACAGTCCACCAACAACCGCAATGTTTCCCTAAATGTCTGGTAGAGATCATATCATGCTATTACCTAACACATGGACATTAAAAATCATATCACGTTTCATGTCTTAAAGATATTGGAAACATTTTCTTTCTAACATAAGAGAGAATCTGAAATTTTGACTTTTACCGACAAGGATATCAAGTCTACCAGCTATTCTTGCCATCAAAGGAAAAGGATCATAGTACAAAGTATATTTGAGGTTTCTTCTTCGAGGTGACAATTGCACATGTATAAAAAGATGTACAAAGACCTCTCTACAAGGAATTTCTATTCCCTCGTATACAAGATTTCACCCAAAAAAACAAAAGGAAAAAACATTGCTGGGACTGGATTGCATCCTTCCCCCTCATCTCTCTAACTATAATCCTATTGCCTTATTAATGAACAAATGATTATGAATGAAAAGAATGCAATGATTCAGTTCATGAAGACCATTGATCAGGAACCGTGAGGAAGTATGAAGTCATTGCTTTTCGGAATCTTTTCTTGTATTGTTTTGGAGAAACAATTGTTGGGGAAGCATTTTTTGGACCGCCGAGGATTCCAGATGCCTTGACCCACGTCTCCAAATGCTTGTCCCATGTGTACTGTCTCATGAAATCAATGATACCTAAAACCAGCTCCTTCCGCTCATCATCCACTCCAACGAGCAAAGAGTAGTCCATAACATCAACAGACTGGAAAAGCACAGCGAAATGGGAAAAACAATTATAAGAAAGATATCGATGGAATGCCTAAAAAAGTTAATCATTTCCCAGCTCAAGCAAGATAATAAATTAGAGAGAGAAAATGGTTGGCAGGGTTCTCAAAACAAGGAAAAAAGAAGGCAAGTATCTAAACAGCGAAACTGAAAATAACTTTTCAAGCGATGCAGCCATGACTTCATAACGGCAAACATCATTCTGTTTTCAAGCCAATCATGACTTATTTCAGTTTTGTCAATTAAAAGCGAGACTTTGGAAACCTTTTAATGCAAATTTCTAGCTAGAAAAGTACAAGGTTCCAAGTGCTTAATATTAAATATCACCAAAAGAAAACCATAACGCTTTTTTTAATTAACACGTTAACTGAAAACCTTGATTGCTTGAACAGATCATGTAATTATCTAAAGAAATAAAGAACGTCTCAATTAATGAACGGAGAGGGGAAGGTGACAGTTCATGCAAACAAAAGTCCAGGTCTTTCAGGCCGCTACTGCTTTTAGATTTGAATTTCAGAAACTGAATATTCTAAGCTTGTTGCAATTACTGAAAAAATCAAAACACAACCATAAATGAGTATAAAAGACCGAATGCGAAAAAACCTTTCCATGTTTACAGTGGTAAGATACTAAACAAAAAGCTTACCGCTAAAAATGATGTGTCATTCCATATAGCTCTCTCAAGGCTTCTCTTTGCCTTACTTCCAAGAAATATGGGATCTGTACGCAGTGTTTCCACCAGATTCATATCAAGTAAGACCTTGTTGGGCCCAGATGTGTCTGGATTATAGCGGGATCGAGAAGAGCCCTTAAGATCATAAACTCTCGCAATATTTCTGTTAAAGAAGAGGTTTTCCATCACCATTAAATCCATTTTTGTTTCCTTGCCACCTCTCAAGTGCTTAACAGTAACCTGCCACCAAACTAATCAGATAAGAATCACCAGAAATCACTTGTACTCCACCCCTACACCCAGTATCCCCTACCCATGCATGTAGTACCCAGTATCCCCTACCTATGCATGTAGTGTATTCTCATAAAAGCAAAGGACGAAAGTCTAACCTGATAAATACCAAGAATTTTTGCTAAGCAAGTTGGGCTCCCTGATTTGAGAGAATCAGTCAGATACTTGAAATATTCCAGTGCAAATTCCTCAAAGGACTCCAGCTCGGTCTTTTTTATTTGTTTTATGATGAATCTCTCATCCAATGACTTGGCAAAGTACACATTGCTTTTCCCTCCTTGAGCACTCCACTTCTGGCAGCGACTCAGTGAACGAACAAAATCTACATCACTAGGGCAGCATTTCTTCCGAAGAGAGTCAAACTGCTTCGCAAAATAACAAGTAACAGAAAACTTCACTTTGCCTCCAGCAAAGGAAGAATCATCTCCATAAGAAATTGTCAGATGTGGAGATTTTTTTGAAACCATAAACAAGTTACCCAAGGATGAAGAAGGATCTTCAGACCCATAACCTCCATAACTGATATGATCCAAGTCCACAGAACCAAAAGACTGCCAGGCTGTAAAAGAGGAAGCTGCAGAAGCTTCTTTACTCCGCTCAAATGTACTCCAGATTCCTCCATTCTCATTTGAACTATCAGTAACCCAATCCTCATATTCCTTGGAACTGAGGGCATATGAAACTACACTTGCAGGATCATTGTCATACACACCTATAACTATATCACTGCTGGTCCTCATTGGTAGCAGTAACCGAGCTCCTCCAGCCATATCAGCAGCAGAAGAGATCAATGTGCGCGTGGAATTGGGAATTAAATTCAACTTCTGTGCCTCCAGTGGCAATGTCTGGGAATAAGTCCTCATCACTGAAACAGGATCTCTCAGCATACTCCTGTAGTCTCCAGATGCATGGAATGATCTGATAGTTGACAAATGCAATGAAGGAGGCAACCCTTTCTGAATCCTTTCTTGGACTCTCAATGCAGAATCAAAAGAATGAACTCTCAATGGTGCCATCATCCTTCTAAAAGGAGGATTATCAAACAAATTTGGCTGCCTGACAGGCCCAGGTTGGAATCCATCTGCCTCTGCCTGCGGTGCATGTAGAGGTTGAACTTTAATTGGAAGTTGATTCGTACCTGTCCATGCAGAATCAATTCTGTCAGAGAGATTGGATGCATGGGAAGGGATGTCATTAAAGAATGTCCTGTTCACAGTTTCCCCTTCTGCGTGCACTTCATCCTCTGTGTTATGATGAAGTGGCAACAATGAACGCTCAGGTAAAAAAATTTCGAAGGAAGGACTTGTTTCTTTCTTCTCTGACTGAAAATCATTCCAAACAATCTCTTTTGATTTTGAATACCCAGAGATATTTTCTTCATGATCACAGTCAAACTTGCTATCCTTGCAAAATATATCATTTCTGAAATCTTTGAGCTCAGTATAAGACACCCCACCTTCTTTAGCCTCAATGAGAGAATTTGTTTTAAGGACAGAGTCCAGTGAAAAAAGCTTCTGATCCCAAACATGAGAACCAATTAGAAGAGCACGTCTTAAGCGATTGACTTCTAAAATGTCTACGACAGTCTGATCTGAACTCTCCATAACAGCCAGTTGTAGCATGACCTGTTATCAAGGGGACTGATTAGAAGATTCATCACTTGAAATTTGAAAACATTATGCACAAGGATAAACAGGGTGACAACAACATTAGACGATAAATGTCAGATGATAATGCTCTAAAGATCTAAAGAACTAACACTAACTTTCCAAGGGAATGATCTAATAACTAAGCATGTACTTACATTGTAATCATCCTTTTCCTTTAAGAGTTGATCTTTCAGCTCCATGATGTAACTCTGTAACTCATTGGTATCTGACAATTCACCTCCAAAATATTTACTTCTCTGTTCCATGCTGTCAAGCACACCAGATATCTCACCATAGAAGGTTTCCATTTTGCCCAAGAGCTGTGTAAAATAGAAAAAAGGTTCAAAATATCAGTTCCACATTAGATCAGTCCAATAAACCAACTTAAAGCAAGCCTGGATTCTTAAAAAGCACCTCGGATGCCTCTTTCCTTATCCACTCATGCTGAATGGTGCTGTTGAATTCAAGCACTGAAGGTGGCAAATGGACATTCAAAATATCAATAGGGGAGTACCGGAAGAATGCAACCATGCTCCCAAACCTGTCAGAGGAGACTTTTCTGTGATTACCAACAACACAGGAGAGAGAACAACAACAACAGCTAAGCAGCAGCAGCAACAATAATAATTCCATGACTACAAAAATTTACCCATAGAATCTAAGACAGTCTCTCTGCAATGAATGACCACAGGGTGCAACACGATTGGCAGTTGCGTGGTTTGAAAAGCTCAGTTCCAAAAACTTTCCAAAAGAAAGTCCCCAGGCAGCAGCTGACATAACAACTCTACGAGTTGCTGGCGGGACTCCATCTATGTGAGCACACCTTAGGCATCGGTGCCACATCCATATCTTACCATCACGTTCTCCAGGTAGTTTTACAGAAGAAAGGGATCTAACATTGATTGTAAGATTGCCCTGCTGATGAGTGAAACACAGAACATGTGCTTCAGCTAGCTCCTTACATGACTTACAGCATGATTTCTGGTGACAACAAACCCATTAAAATATAAGCTTCAGATATGTAACAGATGTCATACAAGAAAGGACAAACAAAACCTATGACAAGTCACCTGATTAAACAGATCATCACGAAGATATCTTCCAAGTGGCTTATCAAAAGATCCATAGAATTTTATGCGCAGAAGCCGTGAGCGTTCACATACAGTTCCTTTCAGCACACAACGGCTTGAAAATGATACTAATATGCTCTGGTATGTGTCAGTGGCAGAGAAGTATTCACTGGAAACTTCATCTTCATCAATCTTCTCAGGTTGTACTAACTCACGAGCCTCCAAATGTTGCCCCCCCTCTTGAGCCATCATATCTTGTAGTTCTGGTAGTGAAAGACTATTGATACCAGGAGGAGTCGCAACAGAAATGGTTGGACCCTCACATTGACTTATGGAAAATGAATCCAATCTTCCCACATCTGACACTAAATCACCAAGGTATGCCATAGAGAGTTCATTTCCGGACTTACAAGTGACAGAATGAGGAGATAAGGGAGGAATGACACCAGCATCAAGGTCCCCAGTCAACGATTCTGATCCTTCATTCTCTGGTTTAACACCCAGTGATCCATCATTATCTTGAGCAGACAAAGCAACTTCAGCATGGTGAGTTATTGGAGATATAACTGAAATGGATTCATCTGCTGCTATCCTCTCAGGAATAGCAATCAAGGGTCTAACTGTCTGCTTAGGAAGACTTGCACCCTCATCAGCAAGGAAAGAAGTCTCAAGGGACAAGTGATAGGCAGCAAAAACAGCATATTGAATAACATGCTTAACCTTCTTTAGCTCTTCGCGACAGGCACCCCTCAGCAGGACCTAAAATATGGACCACACAAACCTAATAAGAAACTAAAACCAAATTCTGAAACTTTTCTCTTCGCAAATCTTAAGATGACAATGTAGGGTCATAAAGCAATTAAGAGAGAATTACAGTGAGACAAAATGGTGGCATGTAGCTTGTCTGCATCAGAGTAATCAACAGAAAAATGAACATAAAAGCAACTTTTTGGGTGTTTGAAGAAGTATTTTAAATATGAAGATCCAAACTTAAACTTGTAGCAAATTGCTTCAAAAGTATGATGCAACTCTCATGTGACAATGAAGCAGAATTAGTCAATGCATGACTAAACCGTTCAAAATTAACAAATCATTAACCAACATGACGAAAGCAGCATACTTCCTTTTCTCACTTATTCAATGCATCAACAGTCTACACATAGTTGACAACAAAATGCCCGGGAAGTGCAGCATTTATCCTTGAGCCCCGCAGCATAGGACAGCCGAAATACGTAGCAGACATATTATTTTTTCTCAGTACCATGGTCCACAAAACCCCAGTAATATGGCTCGCACCTAAATGGACAAAAGTTCAGAGAGAGAATTTCCTATCTA
This sequence comes from Populus ilicifolia, assembly GCA_015708895.1. Taxonomy (NCBI): domain Eukaryota; kingdom Viridiplantae; phylum Streptophyta; class Magnoliopsida; order Malpighiales; family Salicaceae; genus Populus; species Populus ilicifolia. The sequence goes on from SRLM01000224.1 coordinate 1,038,099, forward strand.
GGAAACTCGTGCACTTGCTCAAGTTGACTAGATATCAGATTCTTCCACAAGAGTATATATAAAGAAATCTTAAACCAAAAACAGGTCACATTCTCTCCCTAACTATTCTCGTTGAAGGAATCTACCAAAGATGTTAAATTATATGGAACGCACAAGAGTAAATATTGTCGTTGAAGGACAATATTGACTTTATGCAACTGAATGCACTGCTACACAAGTTTAGAGCGCAAGCAAACACAAGCCAAAGAAACCTTCATTTCCAGAGATTGAAAAGGGGTAAAATTCAATGCACAGACCAGTAATGACAATTTGAGTTGACAAGGTGCATCTCTATGTATTTTAGAACCTCATCAAGCCAAATGCAAATTCAATGAAAATTAACAATAATTTAGGGTTTGATTACAAACCGTGCAACCTAAACGCCTTGGACACCCTTCAAAAAACATCAATGTTTTAGATGGCTTTTTGTTGAACTGATTGCTAGTCTCATGTTCTTCAAACACTCTCTCTACCCTGAATAGTTCGCAGTGTCCCAGTCGTGTGGTAGAAATATTCTCAAACGATGGAATAATATAAGCACCAGTGCACTGAGCTATACGTTCCAGTAAAGGCCTTTTCACATTAAGCACCAAGGAAATTTCCTTTCCCAATAGATATTCTTGGGCAAATGGAGATACGCTTTTCTCAACCAGAAGAACATTTGGGCGAAGAGCCTCTATTTTCGACATGATCAGCTTGAGATGATCGTTTTCCTGCATCAAAGATTAATGTTTAAATCCCCATCCCTATAAATCTTGAAATCTTCTTAAAGCTAAAGAAATTTACACACGAAAAATGTACCTTTTGCACTAATGTATTGAAAGATGCCAGCTGATTCACAACACTTTGATATTCAAGCGCTCCTCCTAGAAGAAGTAATCTGGGATTTTTGTATTGTGTGGTCATGCGCTTGTGCTTTATATTTTTTGTACAAACTACCCCCTTTACAAGAGTGCTGCAAGCGCAAAAGGTATCCACAGCTTAAAAAGAAATGGCATTATTTCCATGAAAATGGCGTGGAGAGTTTGGAGATAAACCACCTGCAGAACATAAAGAAAAGCATACCTATCACTTGGATTTCCTGATGCTATACATTTAACCTTTACATAGTCAACCGGATCCATACTGCCTCCTCTGCTGGTATCTGGTTTCACAAAATTCGCAGCTTGCCATGCAATTGTTGTGACTATGTCAAGCCATTCTTCATTGGTTTCCTCCTTGCTGGCTTTGATACCTTCTCCCTGTAAAAGCTGCGCTACAAGAGCCCTAAAATGCCCCTGTATCACAGCTTTAAGAGGGTCCTTGTTAATCTCATTCTGATTTTCTTTTGATGGAAACGTACAAGAGAGGCTACTACTTGGTAAGAAAATTGCAGAAGAATCCCCGATATCATCATCTTCGTCATCATATGTGAAGAAACTACTCTCTGTTTCGTCATTTTCATCCTCGGGGGGTGGGGGAAACCAGATAAGACCATTGCTTTCAAAATCCAGTGGCTTTTGGGACTTGTCATAGTGATCCCTCAACACTGACACATCATCAGAGTAATCATCAGCATTCTCTGGATCCTCGGTCCTTTTATCAGGCCTTCTTAAAGTTACCATATTTTCTTTATCAAAGGGACCGTCACTTTGAGACAATGAGCTTCCTTCTCGTCCCCTCTGTACAGTATGCCCAACTCTATAGGAACTAAAATCAATCCTAGACGGGCTGTCTAAAGGACTCGATCCCACTGACTTACAATTGCAAAACTCAAGCCTGGCACTAACACTACTTGAATCTATATCTGAAATATCATGAGAGCACTCACTCAATGGGCTGTAAAAGAGCTTCCCAGAATCCCCTGCTTCGTCCTCATCACTCCTGCATTATTGAATACATACATGTAGAGATCCATCAGCTACGGAGAAAAAAAAATACAGATAAGAGAAAACTGACACCATACTAAAAAATACAGGTACAGCATGTAAATTCTAATCAAACAATAGGGTGCGGGGTGCTTGAGAATTATTACCTGCTTGGTGAACGACGAACAGAAACGGGAGACGGGTGAGCACTAAAAGAAGTCATACTCCTGGAGGTTATTGTATTAGGAGAAAACCCACAATCCCTGGATTCAAGATAGTGGGCAAGATGATCACTCTGGATCGATGCAGCATCAAAAGAAGGTGAAGGTGGCTCGGGGCTCCCTCTTGGAGAGTCAGTAGGATGTACTTTCTCATTATTCTTCCTTCCACCATCACGTTTCACAGTAACCCCATTACAAAACTTACAGTATTTGATAACCTCCCCAAAATCACCGTTGCAGTTCACAACATTAGATTGGTACCCTCCCATACAATTGAAACATGACCACTTACCACAACTTTGGCAACGGTATCCGTTAGAAAACTGGTTATTATTTGAATCACACTCACTACACATGTTGACGGTATCGTTATTAGACATCTCGAAGTTAGCAGACAAACAAGATGGTGAAAGATCACTTGCTCCCCAAGAAATCCAAGACCTAACTTTGTGTAGTAGATAGAATAGAGAAGAATCAGGTATTCCCATAGAAAGCAAAACCAATCCAATTTAAATCACGACCCCCCACTACTAAAAGAAAACTCTTCTTTGACTTTAGGAGAATTTAGAGGGAATTTGGAAAGATAATCAAGAAATGAACTGAGTTGACTAAAAGTTGAAACCCCCACAAGAAGGAAAAAATGGTGGGACTGACTAATTTGTATGATATTTTGACATTTTAAATGCAATTAAGAAGAAATCAAGAAAGAAAGGAGAAACAAATTAAGAAAATCCTCCGAGAATCACAAAATATATCCAGGGAGGGGTATGGAATCCTAACAACAAGAAAAACAATAGCCACTCACAAATCTGACACCTGTTTACCAGTATTTACACCACAGTTAAAGTTAACATCATTACAGCAACAAAAAAGAACCCCTTAAACAGCAGCAGCAAAAGGAAGCACAAGAAATATTTTACTAACTGATACCTGATTCATCAAGAATGCATCCGCAGGTCGATTCAAGCATATGAAGAAAAAGAATCAAAATCCAAGAAAACAGCGACAGAGTTGGATACTGGGCAAAATGAGGATCAAAAGTAGAAATAGGAGGAGTACGGAGAAGGAGGAGGAGGACGAATTGTCGGATTTATTTTTAATAATATTTTGTGCACGCATCTCGGTTAATAATAATATTACTAATTCTCTTCTCTTATTCTGCACTTCTTCTGCTATCTATCACTATTACTTCTCCCAGCGACGCCACCACCTTCTCTCCTTTCCTTTCTTCTTTTTCTTATTATTATTATCCTCTCTCCACTTTCTTTAATAAAAATGGTGCTGCATGTGTCTCTTCTCTTTTCTTTTGTTTTCTTTTTTCTTTTTTCTTTCAAGAACTTAAAGTAAAGGTCGCCCACCCTCTCTCTCTCTCTCTCTCTCTGTTCAAGTCTGTTCAAGTACTTGGAATTTGGATTTTGGATTAGGGTTTATAATAATATTGGTTGTAATTTGTCTCTCTTCTCTTATTGGGTGGTTGTGGCAGGGGGTACCTGCACTTCAAGATTTATCTGTTCATTGGTCAGCATCCCTGTGTGATTATTTAGATTTAATTAAATAAACAGAGAATCTCCTCCTTTTGTTTTTTTCTTTAATTTTGCTGGGTTGCTGAGCTTAGGATAATATTTTTATATACAATTAAAGTTAAGAGATTGCAGCTCTCGCTCGCGCTCCACGTCAGCAACGACACATATAACACTGGTAATAAAATAATTAGGGCGGGAGAAATTGTTTCGTGGGTTTTGAGTCTTGTGAAGGTCGGTTTGGCTCGTCATAATTAGGAGGGAAGAAACCGTTTGTGGACCTCTAGTCTTTTAGAGGTCCGTTTGGTTTAAAGCGCTTTGTTTATCATTACGATAGTTTTCGCCATTTGAAAATTATAGGTTGTTTGTAATTTTAAAAAATATATATTTAGTTAAAATTATTAAAAAATAGATTTTTACATATAAAATAAATATAAAAAAATCTTCATGAATAAAAAATAAATTATCTTAGCCTTTACAGCATCTAGTTTGGAAAATAATTGTTTGTGGATCAAGTGCGAGAAGTATAAATTATCTGATAAGGAACGATGTTTTCTTTATGGAGTAGGGAAAAAGCATGAACTATGTCATTACCAAACTATATAGAAAACCGCAAATGAGGCTTAAATGTGTGTACTTGCATATGGTTGTGGTTGCTAGTTGCTACATTGATTGAGGTTGTGGATTTTGTTGCATCTTTAATTGTATTGTTTGAAAAAAGAGATGTTGAATTGTCAAGATTGATAGGAAGAAAAATCATTTCAATCCCCTTTTACATCCCTGCCCGCATTCCTCCTAGCAAACAGAGCCTTGTGATTTTCATGTAATCGTTATTTTATAAAAATTTAATTTTTTATATTATTTTGATGAATTGATATAAAAAATAATTTTAAATAAAAAATAAATTGAAAACACAATCTAAGATATCCTAAATACTCTTATAGAAGAAGGATTGTTACGGTTTTTGGTTGCGTGAAAAGAAGCATAATAAAGGGAGATTTCTTTCTCCCATCGGGTCAATTACCGTCCCGTGCTTTTCTCGATGCGCGTGTGTTTCACTCTTCTTTGACAACATCTAGAATGTGCACGTTTTGGTGGCTGATAGGTTTCTGCAATGGGTCAAATTTACACCCGAGTTTGGTTTTAATGAATCCACTACGGCTTGAATTGAATTATCCAAGTCCAACTTTTAATTTATTTTCGATATTTTGTTTAAATTAATGCACTGCCATTTCACAAGTTACTATTTACAGTCCAACATTTAAGGCTTGTCTCCAAAAACCATTATAAATAGATAAATAAATAAAGCTTTACATGATCTGATGTTGTAAAATAGAATCTAAATGACCCTCAAACAACACAAACATATATATATATATATAGACACACGCACACGAATCTTAAATCTCCAACTGCACGCTCCTTACGCACCAAGAATCACATTCTGATCCAGCGGGAAAAACAAATCACGAGATCAAGATTGTGAATCACCAAGAGAGTAATGTTGGTGTTAACTGAACACACAGATTTAAACCTCGAATGCTCGAAATTGGACTTTAAGGAAAGAAAATGGTAGCTTGTTTATCCAGGGGGGGCTGGTTTGGTGAGAAAACATCTGCAAAGATGCCAAGAGTATGCCGAAGGGGAGGATTTTTTGCCCACATTTTTTCCCTTTTCATGTGCTTTATCATGTTGTTTGTTGACGTCGTCTTTGATGATCCATAATTAGAGAGAGAGAGAGAGAGCAGCATCATCACCACCCAAGAACTGTCATTGATGGGATGATCAGTAGAGTACAAGCCGCCCCCCTTTAGACAATTCTCCATCATCATCATCATCCATGACTCATTTCCATGTGAGGCTTATGTTATGTTTTGTTGGATTACTTTTGGATGGTTTTTTTAATTTATTTTTCGTAGTCATGGTCGCTTTGCTCGTGTCAAATTCAGGGTACGAAAGGCCCCCACTCTTGCCTTACCTCTGCCCTAAGATTTGAAAAGGCCTTCCGTTTCCTCATTGCTCCTTGCCTAGATTTATTCTAAGCCCAGAAAATCCTCAAAATCATGCTGGCAATCTTAATGGTCAAATATTTACCATTCGGATAATGCTTGAAAAATGCTCCTTTAAAACCTATGTATATGACATGACCCACATGGAATCTCAGGATTGATAAAGAGTATTTGTTTAAGCACGATGATTGAATGGTGTCATCGTCAACCCACTCAGAGAACAAAATTAGCCTTCCAGGCCAAAAGGTTAAACAACCACTGTTTTACACGGTCTTATCATTGATTTTTCTTTAAAAAACAAATATATCATGGAAATCTTTTTAACAAATTTATCTTTAATTTAAAGGGTGCAATTAATTAATTTATCGAGTTTTAATGGGTTGTGTTAATTGTAGTAATGCAAACTAAAATATTCACATGGAAATCTTTTTTTTTTTGTTTTGTTAATGATACAATGGGCATTTTCATGATATGTTCTGAAAAATATAAAATAAATCATCAATTTAATTAGTAAAAATCATGAAACTGACATAATCTAATAAAAATTAATTTTTAATCAATTTAATTTAAAATGGTAAAAATAAAAATTAAGAAAATAAAAAAATTGAAGTAAATCAATTAAGTCACTAAACATCCAACAAGAAACATAAAATTAAAATAATTATATAAAAAATAAATTATAAAAAAATCATAAAACTTGATTTGATGTTTAATAATAAAAAAAATATATTTTATAAAATATATGAAAAAACAAAAACAAAAATAAAAAAGCATTCCAGTGAATAGTATATCTGTGAGGAGGTGCAGTAAACGTGCCATCTCTTTTGTGTTTTTTATTAATCTTTGTTAATCACGCTCTCAATCTTTTCACTGACTAGTCGGTAAATATCTCATCATGTTCACGAGATGCTAGTCTGACAAGGCATGCTATGTTGTGTGGAAATTGATATGTGTTTGCTTGCAGATGACACATCAAGAGGTGGTAATTAGATGGGATATGGACTTGTATACTATTGGTCTGGTTGCTGCTCTTTCTTTCTCTGCGAAAGTTCAAACCCTCCTTTTAACTACAGTCTTCAAAAGTTAGCGGTGCGATCGCTGAAGTTCAAATCCTCTTGAACCCTTCAAGTTATCATGGTCTCTTGTTTACCTTTCCTTTTTGCCCTTTAGATTTTAATAACTATTACAAAAAAATAAAAAATAAAATGGTTATTTCTTCATAGTCGTTACTGCTATAACTTCCCCATCCTGGAACACGTACTATAGAATCGTAGTAGGGCTATTAAACCTGTTGTACAGACTACAGACGGTCCTCCGAAGGAGCCCACGGCTGTGAGGTAGCCTAGGCCATCCCGCGGACAAGCTACGGAAGCAGGGTCATGTCATCTCTTGTTTCACGCTTCCTTAAGGAGGAGAATCGTTGTCAACCGAAAGTAGCCAGCCACCTCAAGAACAAGATCCCAAAATACTCAGAGAGTCTTCTCATACAGTACCATTCAGTTTATGTAGGGTTTTAGACTGATGGTAATGGATAGGTCAAGATTATGGACACCATATATTTTCATATTGATATGATATTGTTCATTTTGGATCTAAGTCCTCATAGATTTATTCTTGAACTATACCCAAAAGGCCTTATACCAATGAAGATATTTGTTCATCCTTATATACCCTTGATCCTCTCATTTCTAACCAATGTGGGACTTTGATCGTATACCCAACAATCCTTCCCTCGAACAAAGGACTACCGAGCCTCTCCTCAAACGATCATTTATCCATCCACTCTCTGCCAACCAGAATTTTTCATTCTCTACTTCTCTCTACTTCATCGTGTTGGGGTTAGGACACATCCATAAAGCACCGGAGAGTACTACCTGACTTGAGAGTTGTTTTTTTTTTGCTCTTTGTAGGTCAACTCCTCTTCACCGTGTTGAGATCGGGACACGTCCATGAAGCATCCGGAGCACACCGAGTTGTTTTTTTTTTTGCTCTTTGTAGGTCAACTCCTCTTCATCGTGTTGAGATCAGGACACGTCCATGAAGCATCCGGAGCACACCGCCTATCCAATAGAGCTGATCCATGGATCACATCGTGATTTTAATTAGGGCCCACCACCTTTTGTTCGGCATTCTGAGAATTCATCCATCACGGCTAACTCTGGAGCAAGGCTCTGATACCATTTGTAAGGATTACGGACACCACATATCTCCATATTGATATGATATTGTCCACTTTGACCTTAAGTTCATATGGATTTGTTCTTAGGCTATACCCAAAAAAACTCGTATCAATGAAGATATTTGTGTATCTTTATATACTCTTGATCCTTTTTATTTCTAACCAACGTGGGACTTTGATCATATATCCAAACGGATCAATGTTCATCTCTTTTAGCGACCTTTTGCTTTGCAGGTGAAAAGAAAAACTGAAGGCTTAACTCTTAACTTTGTTTTAAAGATAGTGTTAGTCCGGTGGATGGCAGAATAATTAAAGTGTCAGACAGGGAAAAACTTGACAAAGGAAACCATTTTTTTAAGTAATCATTGTTGGTTTAAGGAATGTTTGAAAGTATTTTTTATTATAAAATATATTAAAATAGTATTTTATTATTATTTAAAAAATATCTTTAATATCACTATATTAAAAATAATATAAAAATATTAAAAACATATTAATTTAAAATATGAGATACAGCACATTGGTGATTGAGATCAAACTACGTTGAAATACTGAAGCTAGAGGGAAATTCAATTTGAATGACTTGATTTTATTCCTTGCAACGTATATAAAATTATCTAACCCGTGTGAGACAACATAAACTCTATTTATTATTTACATATCAAATAATAATAATAATAAATTTCAATCCCGATTGCAATGGCAGTATTAATTGCCCGAACCACCCATCCATTAAAAAGAAAACGAGATACTTATGGCGACAAAAATATTCTGCACGTTCGACAGTCGATGCTGACTCCTTAATATCCTTGATTAAGAGGCACTGTCTATACTGATGGGGACATATATACGTGATGATTTTCTAAGATTTAATATGGTTAATAATAAAATTACTCAAATGTTCTTTTTATTTTTATTTTCATATAGTCTAGAAAGTATATAATTCATGGTGGAAGTTCTAGTACTTGATAAATAATTTTTTTTGACGGGATTTATAAATTATCTAACAACAAAGTTAATAAATTTAAATGAAGATTATAATAAATAAAAAAATATTTTTAAATTTCAACATGGAAAAATATTTGTTTTTATTTTTGTACAATAGATGATCTAAAAAACAAGGTATAAATGCAGTATAAAAAAATGTGTTTTGATGAAATGGAAAAGCTGCAGAGCTGATTCTGATGACATTAATGAAATTTAAAAATTTATGATATATATAGTTAACAAGAGAGAAATAATTTTTATAAATCATCAATAAAAAAACATTTTGTATGTTTTTAGATATAAATGATGATTATACATGAATAATTCATACTAAATAGGTTTAAGACAGAACGTATTATCTTAATATGGATATCTAATGATCTTCATTGCAACAGGGTTTGACTCTTTGTCAAAAGAGACGAGTCTGTCAGTTTATATAACGTTGATTTGAGCTCAGCATGATCAATTGACAGGTCTCTTTGTCTATTATGATGATTTAATGGCTAGATTAAGCAATAATATTAGACTAGACCTAAATTTCCTTAATCTATGCTGTACTATTATTTTAATTTTAGCACTATTGTTATCAATCAATGAATCGCAGTTCAATTTGCATTAATTAATACCATTATTTACCTTAAAAAGTCTTTGAATTCAAATTTCTTTTTTATATACAAAAACAGAGATCAACACACATTTTCACCACTTAGACGGGGGCATGCATGCATCATCGATAACCAAATTCAAGACTCGAACCAGAGGGGAAAGAACAGTCAGCTTTAATTTTTCCTTCTGCTACGAGAAATGCTTAACTTATACAGTGAGCTGTTTATAACTAACAGCTACCTCAGTACTGTGGTAGATGGTTATGCTTTTACTGCCCTACGTTTTCCCATCTTCCCTGTCAGTGTCCAAATCCAGTTGCGTCGATTCACGAAGAAATTATGAGCAAGCCTCGCCAACTGCTAGCTGGCTAGCACAACCCAAATAATTGCGAGGCAGCGACTTGCTATAGGGCAGTAATGGCTATTAATTTCCCGGCAGAGGCTTGCTCATATGACATGCTTAAAATAGGGTTAGCCGAAGTTGTTTCCATGGCAGGGCACCGAGACTCAACAAAAACAACTTACGGATACACGAATTCTTTCGTGATCTGAAGCCCAGTCCACCTTTATATAAAGATAGTTGAAAATTATTCTATGCCATTTTAATTGACATTATTTTTGGATCTCCCTCTGCCTCTGCCTCTGTTCTCCCTTTCCGCTGTCTATTGAACTCTACCCTACCATTTGAGATGAAGCGATGGACTATTCAACAAAAGAAAAAAAAAATATCATGACCAGAGCTTCACTAGAGTAAAAGAGCAATTGGAAACGCAACTCAATCCATGTTTCTCGAGAAATTATTAAAAACAATTACTGTTTTTTTTATATTTTAGATCGTTTAGATTTATTAATCTTAAAAATAATTTTTTATAAATAAAAAAATATTATTTTGATGTATTTTAAAATAAAAAATTCACAATCACACTTAAAAAAAGACAAGCAAGCATGATGATGAGAGAATGAAAGAGGATTCATCAAAACCAATGGACAGAGTGTTAGGTTGGTTGCCATTAATGTGCAACAATCATTTGGTATTGCACCAAACATGTGCATTCATACAAGATGTCAAAGGTTGGCAGCCACCATTGTTGAAGATGAGTTAGAGTTGGTAGCCACCATTGTTGACAACAAACCAAGAATAGCTTCCATGAATGCCTATAAATAGAGGCATATGTAAGAGAGCAAAATGAGAGAGATGTAGTAGAGCCAAAGATGTGAGAAATGTAGGAGAGAGTGTGCTGCCAAGGGCAGCAAGCAGTAGCTGTCATTGCAGCACTGCAAAGAGATAAATAGAGTGAGGTTGAGAGTTGCTACAAGAGGGGATGATTCCTCCTCCTCTATTGTTGTAAATCTTGTTCTCTCCCTACATAATACAATGGCTTCTCCCGTGGATGTAGGCGGTTTTGCCGAACCACGTTAAATATTGTGTCAGTGTGCTTGGCCTCCTATGAGCAAATATCAGTACATCACCGGTCGGATTCCCCAACACAGAGGCAAATCTCTTTTTGTTAGATGTAATTTGTTGAATTATTATCCGAAAGGAATCGTTTTCAATGCTGGCTGCTAGCGAGCTTTGCTGGAAGGAAAAACGCCTGCTGAAGCCATTGTTTCATCAGTTTTCAAAGATAGATGTTAGGCATAGATATAAAAGAGGTGCTTGTGGGGTAACGATTAACCTAAGTACAAATCAGTCTTCTCTCGCTATAAATCACAGTTCTAATTAAGCATCTCAGAATGTGTTTTCTTACTTAAGTGTACCGTGCGATGCATCATCAAGGATATTAGGCTGGGAAGGCCAAATTAGAAAAGAAAAATTAAAAGGGGTCAAAAGTTAAAATTTACTAATTTTAAAGCTAAAAGGGAAAACTTTTGCAGGGGCCGGGCCCTGCCAGCCACCCCTGTTTCCGCCCCCGCACATCATGTTGCATTAAATTAATCAACAAAAAACAAATTATAGATGTCTTTGATAATCATCGAATGATATTTCTGTAAAAATACTTTTTTTTTATGAAAAATGTGTGTTGATAATTTTTTTATTTTTTATATTAAGTTATCAAAATTATTAAAAAAATACTTCAAAAAAATCAGCGTGATTTTTTTCAAGAAAGAAAGAGTTTAAAAAATATTTTAAAAAACAACTTAAATGCAAAAATAAAAACTGAAATGTGTATATGCTATTTTAGCAGTTTTGTGATTGTGATTTAAAAATAAATTTTGTTTGGAATTGTAATTAAAACATGTTTTTTAAAAATTTAAAACTTTTTTTACTTTAGAGTGATAATTCAAATTCAAATGCTGCTTTTAATTACAAATTATATATATATATATATAAACACACATTCCAAATTCTTGTGTTATAATTGCACCCTGGTTAGAAGTTAAAATGTTAAAGGATAGAATATTTCAAATCAGAGAAGAAGTACTCAAGATAATTCCAGCAGCTATGGTTTGCAGGGGTATGGTCTCCTTCAAAATCCATGCCCTACTGTGCCTCAGAATGAGTGACCATGTTCCACCTTTTTAGATACTGATGGGACAAGCTGACCCTGTTTGCTTGCTGTTTATGTGCACTGCTCCTTGAATGGGAAAAAACATGACAAAAAACAGAAGAAGAAGAAGATAAAAGATGAACAAGAAAATGTTCGGCTGTGTGACATGCAAAGTAGCAGGGCCCATAACAATCCATGGTAATACCAGTGGTATTTTCTTTTTTTGAAGAAGGCCTAATGACAATTTGTGTCACACAATAATACGAGTCTTGCATATTATGATGGATCTCTGGGATATATTTAGTATTAATCTTATTTTCGGATTTTAAATTTATGATGGATTTTCCGTTGGGGTGTTGATGGGAGATGAAGATTATTGTTTTGTTACTTACAAAAAAAAAAGGACCTGTACCGATTCAACTTGATCAAGTATTCGGCGCATGCATGTTATTTGTATGAATAATATATTATTGATATATTTTTTTAAATAAAAAATATTTTAAAAAAGAATTACAATGATGCTCCCAAACAAACGCTACTGGCCTGACTAATTTTGTGCACCGTTTCAAGAGTAACAGTGCCTGTTACCGTGAAACAGTTTTATCAGTGTTGGCCTCGACAAGAACGCAAAATAAGCTTCATATCCCGTGTAAATACGAAACTTGCATGCTTGACATATGCTCATGTCAAATAATGGAGTATATCACAGTTGGCAACAAAGCAAAGCGTTGAAGGTAACATGACAATATGCAGTTAAATAGATTTGCAAGGCAGGATAAAGAAGAGAGACTGGCACCCCAAGCTGATGTAATAGACCCCTAGACAGCTAGGCAAAGGCTGCGATAAGTTTAGGGGAAGAAAATCGAACAGTCTCCTAGAGATGACAACTAGACTTGCAGAACATTTCAGATGGCAAGTTTCATGTTGCTTCAAGGGCTTATTTTATTTTAAAAAATTGCAAAACAGGGATGAAAAGTATATCTATTCAGTTTGAAATAGTTTGAACACATATTTTTATTCGATTGCAACCACTATATTCTGTCTATTCAGGGGATCAGAAATCAAGCAGAGGGAGCATATTTCCGTAGAGGACATCACGATAAACTGTATTTTGGTAGCGGGACATGAGAAAGAGCATTGTTTCACACAGATAAGGACTTCTAGATAGCGGTTCCTGAAATTCTGTTCGTGAGACACGACTATATATGTGAGCATCTCTGAATTTATATTGTCTAGTTATATAAATACAGCGTACTTGATCATTCATGGTGTCCACAAAAAGCAAAACGATTATTACAAATTATAACGAGATGCTAATTTATTGACGGAAGTACACAACAACCTCACAGTCAAGTATATCTATCATGTAAATAATGGGAAGTTTTGCACAGATTTCTACATGACTGTTGAACAAAGATAGACACGAGTTGTGTCCTCACAAGACATGTTAAATTTAATAAAAGTGCCCTCCAGGAAATTAGATATAATTAAAATTCCTCAGATTAAACTAAAATACCACATACCGAGTAGGGAAATAAAGCATAGCTGATAGTAAGTGCTACCTCAGTCTCAAATCTCCCATTGATCATCTCCACAGCATCTTTGAGCATAGATAGATCAACATCACCATTTGGCAGTGGTACAACCATTTCATCTAGCATTACACGGGTAAAGGATGACTTTGTTGTTTGAGATGTATAACGTAGCACCCCAATATGGGTGTGCAGCATCAACCATTGTCTGTAAGATACATGAACAATATAAGCACTTTTGCACAAGGCAACAAACATAATGAGCCAATTTTCCAGGTCTGCAAGATTGAAATTCAATTAACTGCACATGCAAAACCCACTTTGGATTTCACATGAAATTCACTGGTTAAAAGAATTGCAACTTGTTCATTTGTGCTGGCTTGATAAGTTGGTAAATCCATTGTCATGGTGTTGGGAGATCTAGTATCAAATCCCACGTACAATTCAAGGAGAAAGATTAAGGGAAAGGGGAATAGTTACCCCCTGTTCTGTAACCCAGCCATTGGACCAAAAACACTTCATATGAAGGATGTGAGGGAGGTTTTATTATCATCGATTCAGACGATATTCCAGGATTACTGGTTTCAGTTACGGTCATTTTAGCAATCCGCCTGAAACAATCCAGACTACTTAAAATAAATAAAACAATGTTCAGTACAACCAACATAATAAATAAATAAATGTGCCTTTTCTTCGAATAAAACAGCAAAACAAACCTTGAAGTTGGATATAACTGATGTAAAATTAATGAAGAACTAAAAATGATCCGAGGCATTAATTGTGTATTTGCCTGAAGCACTTCAAAGTAAAATGCACACCAACCCTCCACCTATGCAGCATCAATTGGGTTAAGAAGGAAAATTCATCTCCACAAGAACAATTATTGTGTTGCTTCAAAACAATTTTTTATCTCTCTCTCACTCTCTATTATTACCATTTCTGAATTATTTTTAAAAACCCAATTGAAGGTGACAACTCTAGTCCAATTTTGTGTCTGTGATGGGCTTAACATGCACCTCAAACCTCCACCTATGCAGCATCAATTGGGTTAAGAAGCAAAATTCATCTCCACAAGAACAATTATTGTGTTGCTTCAAAAGCACTATCTTATCTCTCTCTCTCTCCCCCTCTATTTCCATTTCTGAATTATTTCTAAAAACCCAATTGAAGGTTACAACTCTAGTCCAATTTTGTGTCTGTGATGGGCTTAACTTTCGGCGCTTATCAAAAACATATCCAGCTTCCACTTCATGAACCCCTCGTCATCATCGTGTTTTAGATTTTGGCTCTTATTTTTCCAAAAAATAAAAAAGATTGATTGATAAATACATGACTAGTACTCATCCTTCGCATTCTTGCACATTTGAAAAGATAGAATCTTGCAGTTTAATAATATGGTTATGGTTTTCTTCTCTCACCTTCTCTTTTATAAAGTAAGTCCTTGAACTATTTATGATGAAAACAAGTCCTCGAACTATTTAATTTCTCTACTTGAGACTTGGGCCTGTATCCTTAATAAGCCCATATAATAAGTTGCAAATACTTTCAGTCCACGATGAGCAGTGGTGGCTTCTATGGAAGATTCGAAGGAGTTTCTTCCATGATCAAGGCAACCGACCAAGCTGAATGAAGAAAATCACTCATTCAAAAGTAGATAAAGTACCAAATTAATCATACGCTAATTGAATGGGCAGGGAATTTATGAGAAGTTGAGAACCATTCACACGAGAGACACAGGAGGTTCATCGTATTAGGTCGTGATAGTGTTATAATAGCAATTATTTTTTAATGTATTTTTTATTTTAAAATATATTAAAATAATAATTTAAAAATATAAAAATAATCAAAATTAAGGGATCCAAACACTCATGTAGCAAAACACACTATATAAATATTATATTCAATTTCTACTCTCGTTTTTTGAAAACATATACCAGGGTGGAAAACGAGCTTAAGAGCACTCCTGTCCCATAGCACGCTGTATAAAATGAAAGCTAAGGAATATCAGAATCAATTATTCCCTTGTTTCTAAAATGGCTGCTAGTGCTTTGGTTTCGACTCATGACTTTCACTCGGCAAGTTAATATTCAAAGATGCAAATTATATAGCCCCACTCTTCCCTTCATTTCTTCACTTTCAAATTTATCAACTTTCCAACCATCCCTTTTAGTCCAACAAAAAACGGCATTCTAATTCACCCGCTATCTCTTCCTCTCCAAATCTCTCTCAGTTATACATTCTGTACACATTCAATTTATAAGAGAACAAGAGTAACTAACCAGAGAGCAATTGAGCAAGAACAGAGAAAAAGGGTGATCATGTCTTCTTTGCGGGCGGCCGTGAGATTTGCTTTTCTTCTATTCGTCGTTGTCCTGGCAATATTGGTCTCCGCAGGAAGATGCACAAGACCGATTAGGGATGCAAGTTACTATTACATGCTTGATAACCGGCTTGCGCGAGATCCAGTGCCGCCGTCAGGACCTTCTCCATGCCATCACAGCCTTGATCCTTACGGTCGGAGTGAATCATCTGGTGCGGATGATTATGTTATATGCCCGTAATTACTCTTATTTGTAGTGATTTTCCTCAAAGAATGTTGGAGTCCTTTTTGTTTGGTACCATTCGTTTGTTCATGAAGATAATCACGAAGTTTTACAATAACTTGTAGATGAGATGATTCAACATTGAAAATGATGTCTACCAAGATACAGAGCTTCCATTTTTCGAGCCTACTTGTTTAATTCTTCTTTCTTTGATTCATTCTGATCTCTCTCCCTTTTTCATTGTTACGATGAGAGGGTTTCAATCCTGTCATGACTTCCTTGTTCAATGACAACTAGAGTTGATTTTAGATGAACGAGAAATTGAAAAAAATTATAAACGGTCCTTTAAAAATATTTAATAAATATTTTATTATTATTTTTTATGCATGTCTAACAAGTGGAGCCTTAATCAATTTTCATTTTGTGCCTGAATTCTTTGTTAATCAAGTGGTGTCAATCTTTATTTTATAAATAATAATTCATAAATATATTTTATTTATCTTTAGATATTTTTATTAAAGAGAGACCTAGGGTTATTACCAAAATAATTCTTAAACTCAGTCTTGGTTGGTTCTGATTACAACACCAAAATTCTATTATTTTTTTAATTAATTTGAATTTCTAGATTAGTTTAACTAATCTTATAGATTTTAAAATTAATAATAATATAAATTTTTAATAGTTCTGAAAAAACTTGAACTAAAACTTGTAATTATTAAAAAATATATTTAAAACCTGACTAGTTCAACTATCATACATTATTCTTATTTATACTAGCAATGATGATAATATAGTTTTTCTTAATTGGAACTGACCACGGTATTGCTGTTGCTCTTCATTTCATGACATTAATTAGCACCAACTGAATGCCCCTCAGCTTATTGAAATTGTATGCTCTCCGTTAATAACTAAGCTGGGAAAACATGGGATCTTTCTAGTTTTTATGTTTACAGGAGGCAAGGATCCAGCAAAAACTTATATGGGTTCTATAACTTTTGTCTCTAGATTGATGACTTATTGTAACCTTAGAGATCTAGTTTGTTAGTTGCCCGATCATAGAAAAGCAGACGGTGAGTTTCGTTAGCATGATGGGTCACCCCTGCATGTAAATGAGAAAAACCTGACAATCGAGTTGGGTAGGTGCTTGGGCATGAGTTGAGATTTGGGTATTCTCTTGTTTTAAGTTCGGATGAATATACTACTTAACTCTAACCTGATTAAGGTGGGTTACAGATTGATCCGCGAATTCCAAGTTTCTAGCCTCTCGTATGAAGAATTCATAGTAAGGTTAAACTAGGGATTTTCTTTGTAAAAAAAATAGCACAATAAAATCAAAATTTTAGTAGAATAGCACAATATAATTAATAATATAGTTTAATTTTCTTATACTTGGAAATAATAATATTTATGAAGTATTATTATTTTAAAATACAACATTCATCATGCCGTGCTTTAAAATAGCAACTATATACTGTGAAACATACCTTCTTCCCCATTTTAAAGAACACAAACGCATAATCCTCTCTCTCTCTCTCTCTAAAAAACCCACAAATATCTTTAAATTTTATAAAACTCATAAGAACATTTCAAAAATACACACACACCCACACATGTAGAGGATGACGGGGGATATTTGGATATTGGGTTTTGGTTGGGCTGTAGAAATTTGGCTAATGGAATGTTTAGACATTTAATTGGATGTCATAGTTCATAACCCGTAATATGTAGTGAAGTTGTAACGGAAAACCCCAATATTTTAATGAAGTCGTGGTTATAAAACATGATATTTAATTGACATAATGTTATAAATTCAAATTATATTATTTTACTAAATTTTTTAAAAATCATGTCATTTTACCAAAACATTTAATCATGGGTGCTAATAGCTTAAAATACCCTAAACGAGGAGCAATTCTATGGTCCCTAAATAGAAAATTTGATAAGGGTCCCGAATGATGTTACTTGGACCAGAGGGTCCTTCAAAAATACAAAGTTGCCTTCTTCGCAAGTAGAAAACAAATATCGAAGTCGCTATCGTCTTAAAGTCTCGTTCAATCAAAACTCCCACCACCAAAAATCCTTTACTGTCAGAGCCTAACCTTTAGCGTATAACTGACATACGGTTTTCATCGCTGGATATTGTTTGTTTTTATATTTTAAAAATATATATTTTTAAAATTATTTTATTTTATTAGTATTTTGAAATTATTTTAATATGCTAATATCAAAAATAATTTTTTAAAATTAAAAAATATTATTCTCAAATAAAAAACACTTTAAAAAATAATAACAACCGCACTTACCACCAACCTTTTAATTTCCATAAGCCTGCATTTAAATAAAGCAATCAATTCTATTTCTTCACCGGCTCACTTTTTCCCCCTTAACGTATCTCCTTCCCTGCTCTCAAATCCACATACAATGATATCTTACAAAAACAATTAGGAATCATTATGAAAAAAAAAAAAACCAGATTTTTAAAAAAGGTCATTTAATGGTTAGAAAGTAGCATTGCAACTTTTTAGAAGTTCTGGAATGGCCATCGGTAATACTTAAAGATACTAATTTTTAATTTCTCATAAGAATAAGACTTTAATAGATACTAATTTTTAATATTAGAATTCTTACATATTCTAATTAATTCCTAACTGATATTAAATTCTAACATTATACACCCCTGTTTAAACTACAGAAACCTCATGATATATATATATATATATATATCTTTTTAATTTTTATAGTTGCAACATTTTTTTTCTAATTTATTATGGATTTTATTATTTTTTATAAATAAATCTATTTTTTTAAATTTTAGCATTTAAATGTTAATTTTATTATTTTTTTAGTATATATATTTTGTTAGTGTATATACATGTTTTGTTTTAAATTTTATACAATTATATTTGTTTGTAAATTATTAAAATTTTATTGAATTATTTAATTACATGTATTGTGATGAAATAATTAACAGCTTGTTTAACGGGTCTGTTTTAATTTTTATTAATGTTATTATAAAGTTGTAATTTCTGTAAATTTATGTGTATAAATTTATATAAATATTGATAATTAATAATGAATATTTATGATAATTTTTAATTAGTTTCTTGAATAATTTGGAGATAAACCAATATTTTTATAAATATATTTACATAATATAGTTAATTAATATATATTCTAATCATAATTTTATCAACTTGAAAATCCTTATATATATCAACCATAATTATAAGACTCAATGGACCCCTGACCAGTAAATTACTAAATGGACCCACTATACCACACTGAGTTTCATAACCATGATTACATGGATTAGCAGCAACCTCCACCACACATACTGGTCGCCGTAGTAGTGGCTCCCTGAGTAAATTGTTGAAAAGGATTGTTGCTGGGAGTTGGGACTCCAGGTGATAAGAGAACAGCTGCTAAAGCAGAGAAAGGTCGATATAATATTTTTTTTATTTTTATGCTTATAGATTTCCAAACGCATACATTGCCATCGTACGAATGGATGTACATCTTGACAAGGGGTGGAAGAGACACCCAGCCAAAAAAATATGGGGGCAATTTACATGACCAATAAAATTGAATTTGAAGTACATGAAAAACACATGGAAGTTTAAATCAGTATAATTTTTATATAGGTGAAAAAAAATATTAGTATTCACTGAGCTTAAATGTTTCTTAAACTATATTTAAATCTTATATTAAATTTAAAATCTACAAAAATAAATCTTACAAATATGAGTTTTGGTCAGTTTCTTGCCATTCAAAAATCTTAAGTTTAAAGAGATGAAGCCATACATATATTGCATAAAATATCTGTATAGTTTTTTCATATATCATTATACAAGTTTTTATTTTATTTTTTAATATTAGATAAGCCACTACCGGATTTACTAATTTTGTCACAGAGAGCACATGCATTAGTAATTTCTAAGTTGTACGTGCAAGAATTTAAAGCAAATGGGTCAAGAAGGTAGCTGAAAGTAGGATCATTTCAATCTATGATATTTTCCTCTATCAGCATTTCAAAGAGTCACACGAGCACAACTAACCTTGATCGCTTCCCTCTAGCAAGCTTAGCTTCTTTTTTAACGTGAGTATCCTCATTTCTATCTCCTCTCTCTTGGGTTTGGAATAGTGTTGAGATTACTCAATCATTTAATGTCTCGAGTTAGGTTGATTGGGGGGTTAAAACACATGCCTCTTTTCGAACAAGGATGTCTCATCCGTTGGTCAAAGCTTCTCACGTGTCGAAGGCAGCGGATACACAAGAGCACCCGATTCAACCCTGCCGATTCTTTGCTTGTTATCTCTATAAAAATCAACCTGGGGCTACAACATATGACACCAACAATTAACTCTACTTGGGTTTGAATCTGCGGCCTAAGGAACCTCGCTGCAGGTATGCACTTCTTTTCGATCATCTTGTTGCCGAATTTAGCGATCCTTAAGTGAGCTTGATTAATTTCTTAATAATATTAAGGTGATTAATATGCTATAGCTTTAGGTTAGTTTGAATGAGTAATTTAAATTGAGCACTGTTTTCAGGTGGGTTCAGTATATATGGAACCATGCAGCTCCCCAGGAAAGAATAAACATGTAAGATTCACAAGGAATTGCCAACGACTGGGTTAGTGGATTCCATGCTATGCTTGCCAGGTGAGTAGTCTTTTGCAGATTAGCCTTTGTTTCGTTGTCTGTTCGACCTTGAACACATGGATATGGTTAGGACTATTCATTAATTAAAATTAAACCCTGATTAGCTTAGAATTTCTTTGCTCTCCAACACGATGCAGCAAAAACAGATCGATTAATTAAAATTCCGTGATCATGAAGTAATAGTCTAACAAATTACTACACTGGATTTGGATCCATATATATAGGAAACACGCATGAAAGCTGTACCTTTAGTTAGATTTGGTTTTCAGGTCCTCCAATTAATCTGATCCCCTCGATAAATCCAAAGAAGTGCTTTTATATGCAATGATACGATGTACTATTTTCTGTGTTATGTGTAAGCTTTGAGTGGATAATATAAAACCAACCTTGTGGTTAATATCTTTTTCTTTTTTTCATAATTAAAGCTTTCTGTATGACTTTCAGCTCGGCATGTATATCTGAAAAAGAAATCTGACCCGTAGGAAGTGGAATCGACCTTCAGTAGATGGTGAATGTCTAAAAAGTTTGAAACTAAAGTTTGAAAAATATCAGGATGGGCACGTATATATATATGTCCAATGATAGGATGTGCTTTAAACTAAAGTTTGAAAAATATCAGGAGTTAAAGGACAATAATTAATAACAAAGGTCTTGGAAAGTCCGATTACATGTGTGGTGTAAGAAAGTCTTATAGATCTAGGTAAATATTGAAGTTTATGTATCAGGAATAATAAAGTAAGTTCTTTCGATACACTTATTTCCACAAACTCAAAGAAACTGCATTAGAGCTGACTTACTATGTATAGTAGCCTTGAAAAAAATTATAAGCATGGCTTTTAAAAATATTTAATTTTTTTTAAATTTTTAATGTACATCATCAAGTGAGATATTGGACAATTTTTATTTCATATATGAGACATTTTGTTAATTAAATAGTAGCGATTTTTATTTTATAAAATATAGTTAATAAATATATTTTATTTATTTAATAAGGGTCTTGAAACATTGCTAAAGTTGTTTAACTTGTTTTTCGGCCTTGATTTTGCTCCTAGAAATTGGTTAAGATAGGCTAGGGTTGGTGAGTTTTCTCATTTCTTGGACTTTTGAGGTTTCTTGAAAAACATTTCAACAAATATTAAACTTGATATGAAATAAGTCTATTTGTATTTTATTTAAAATGCTTATATTTCATGTCATTTTAAATAAATATAAGGGTTTTTATAACAAAAAAATTTATATAACAAAAATAATTTCTAAATTGAGGGAAAATAGTCAAAATTGCTAATTCAATTTTTATAATAATTTTAAACAATATAATTGAATTCAATTATATAGTTTAGTATTTTATTCCAAACATAAAAATTTAAATCGGATCTGATGAATTTATCATCTAGATGTTATATATGTCCATTTATGGAAATACAAAGATAATTTTTAGGAACAAAAACAAAATTTGAAGAAATGATAATGAACTTCTTCTTATCAAATACGTGCTAGAAAAAAATAAATTCTATTTGTAATGTGAAATATTTTGAAAATTCTATTAGCAAATCTTCTTTTTCTTCTTCTTATTATTATTATTATTATGAAATAGACTATCTTCAACATAACATGATATTATTTTTTTCCTAATAAACATTCATATCAAATATGTAAAAAAAAATTTTTAAAAAAAATGATAAATAACTAATAAAAAAATAAAAAAAATATCTTAGTTACTCGAATAAGATTTTCAATGAGAAGGGTTAAAGATAAATGCTTATAAATTAAAAAGATCAAACTCAAAACAAAATATCATGCCCTAACAAACCACAATATATATATATATATGTAATTTTTTTATTTATATTTTTTTAAATTGTTGTACAAATACTAAGAAATCAGTGTATCACTATAGCCATAAAAACATTATTCTACTGTTTTGTTATATTAAAAACTAACTTGAGATATTACATGTTTTTATTAATGTATAGTATCGATATTTTAATTTATAGCTATATTTTTTATTAAATATAAAAAAAACATGTTAATAACACCTATATATTATTTTTTTGTGTTAGAAAAAAATTATCTGACTTATAACGAGATGAGTTGAATAGACAAGCTAACACTTTGTTTTTTTTTGTATTTATTGGCACATATAGTTTTTAATATATTTAATTAAATGCATGCATAATATTTTTAATTTTTAATTAGAATATTGATTTAAAAAATATATTTTAAAAGCTTATATATTTATTTTTTTACAAAAAAATTATTAAATCAGCAACAAAGCACAAGCTAAATAACTATTTTTTCCTTGAACGAAAAACAATTCTGTTCTTTTATGTACAAGGGACAAATTATTTGAAAATCACGTAAGATTTAGATTTTTTATTATACTGCATAAAAATTTTGGGTTGTTTTGAATTTCTTTTTAGTGTCTAGTACTAAGATTTTGAAGGAGTATATAGTAAATTTAAATAAAGACAAAATAGGTTAGAGGACACAAGGAAGTTTTAAATCCTATGTTTGAAATTGAAGTTATTACAGATGGTGTTATTTTGTTTTGCCATTCTGTTATGGTTATAGATAAACATATATATATATATATATATATAGACACACCTTTTGTAGTAGCGGCATGCATGCATTCATGAGGTTATAAACCTTAAAAAAGACCTTAGACAATTTTTAGCATTTCTTTTTATCACTAGTTTCTTGATCATTAAGTTATAAATTTGAATGAGAAAAATCTACAAGTTATCTAACGATGTGACTTATCTTGTTAATTTTATTTTTTTTCTTTAAGAGAGAAACATGGTTGTTAACATTTGCAAGAACAACACAATATGGGAAAAGTTTTGGGAATTGGTTCGTATTAAAAAGCAAAGTAAAAACAAACTAATTTTTATTCGAAAGAAGAACTAGGAATATGAGTATAGTTATTTTTAAAAATATTTTTTATTTAAAAAAATATTATAATAATATTTTTTATTTTTTAAAAATTATTTTTTATATTAGGACATGAAATGACCTAAAAATATTAAAGAATTATTAATTTAAACTAAAAAATAATATTTTTTAAAATTTTTTAAAAATATTTTTAAAATACAAAAATAAATAAACAAATCCTAAAAATAATAAATCGATAGATAGTTCTACAAGTTTAAAAACCTTAAGGTCGAACACATGACGAATGGAGGGCATAGGCAAAGGACTACTTATTTGGCAAGTGTTTGCATGGAATTTAACGCCCTATTTAAGTTTTGAAGGCTTCTCCATGGCAACTAATTCAAAGGCCTGAAGCAACAGAAATCGTCTTCGAGCCAAGACACCTGAAGGCTTCTCCACTGAATATTCTCAGCTAATTTGTGAAGTTTCGATCAAGAGAAAATCTTAGCGAAAAGATGGAAGACCCAGACGCTGGAAGATGAGATCTCTGTCATGTTTCCTTTCATCTTATATGAACTTCTTTGTGTCCGAGATTACTTTATTATGTTCTAAAACTATAGTGCTATTAAACATGTAAAAAGTTTTTTGTTTATTTTTTTTTAAAATTAAAATTAATCTGATTACCTGAGTAGAATAACTCGCATCTCAAGTGACTTAATCAACAATTATTTTGATATTTTAAACAGATATTTTTTTAAATAACATTATTTTAATATTAAAATCATTTAATTTTAAATTAACATGGATTAATCATCCGACCAATAATCCAAGTCTTGGAGTGGGTGATGAGAGGAGCTGTTGTTAGCAACTCTGTAAAAAAGCATTAGCTAATAATTTATCTCTTATGATTCATACGACCATTGATGGTTTCCGAAGTAGTTAAGGACCGCAATCCTTTTCTTCTAATGTGATAATTAAATTGATATCAAACGCCATCTTTATGATTCATAGCATCTTCCTCGGGAAGGTCCACTTCTTACCATGACAGCACGGGCGCACCATTTATGATCTCCCCTCGAGGAAGGTCTTGTGCGCTAACCTTCCTCCGGTGGTATTGGTTTGTATGATCCTTGCTTATTTTAATATCTTGAACATCATTCTTCAGAGGAGTTTTCTTGATGCATACGAAGGCAAAATGAGCAACCAAATGTCATACATATGATAACGAAGGAAATGTGTAAGGTTGGAAGGGAAGATTGTATCTAGTTCTCACAAGAGGACTTGGTGCACTAGCGGAACTAGAGTATTTTAAATAAGGAAATAAATAATTAATAAATACTATATTAGGCAAATATACATTAAAAATTAATTTAAAATAAATATACTGACTAATGTAAAGCAAAATTAATTTGAAAATACTTTTAAAATAAAAGGATTATATTATAATTATTTTCTTTAAGTTTTTATAATAATAAAATTCAGTTGAATTACATAATAATTATAAATTTTTCATATAAAATTCATAATAAAATATATATTAATTCATCAAAATTCATTTCACATCCCATTATCATGTATTATATTGTACATAATGCATGGATATGGATTAGAATTGATAATCTAAATTCATAATGACAAATAATTTTTAAAAATCAAAAAATATTTTTTTTCTTTTCTTTTTTAATAAAAATATCAACCTGCATTGAATAAAATCAGGCTTCCACGCACGTGTTAATTCTTCTCCATTAAAACACAAATTGTCTAACAAAAAAATAAAAAATAAATAAAATATGAATTATCCAATTATCTGTCCTAATTATTTTATAGGAAGACACAAGAAAAATAACATAATAAAAAGGACCAATCTCAAATTAAAATTTTTTTAATTCTACAAATATCTATCTTTACTTACCGATAATAATTAGATTGTTTTTTTTTCATCTCGTGAAAAAGTTTAATTCCATGCCGTAACCAATTCAATTAGAAATTATATAACCTTTAGTTAATTCAAAACAATCAAATCAATGATTATTGTTAAAAAAATTCAAAACAATAATAACAAAATTAAAGGAACAATTGCCCTCTTTTATTTCTATATGGCTTGCCACTGACTTGGTATGCTAAGTGGGAATAAGAGATGGTGAAAATTCATTATTTATCATTTTTTAATGAATAAATAAGCTTGTTTTTAAGTTTTCTTATTAAATTTAAGGATTTGTATCGATTTTAAAAAAATCTCTAAAAACTCATATTCAAATTCAAATAGTAATATTAACTAATTTTATGTTTCGATACCATTTTTTTTGTTGCTCCCAATGGACGATTGAAGCTATATTTTTGTTACATTAACTGATATACTACTAAAGATTTTCTTAAAATGATAATCTTCATATAAAACAATGGTACAATATATTGAAAACCCTAGCCCATTAAGTTACTTATTTAGTTAGGAATCTTAGATACTAGATAAAAATCCTTGATCATGGATGATTTGTGTTAGACTAGCTTATTAGAATTCTTATTTAACTAGATAGTTAGATTCCTGGTTGGATTAAAATAGTTAGAGGTGTAATTTTTTTTATAAATATAATGACTAATGCGTTCAAAATTTAAGTATATTGAAGTGTGTGTTTATAAAAGTGATTAATCAATAAAGCTTAGGAGGTTCATCTAAATACTTATGTGTTTTATTTCTAACAATTGATATCAAAGAAAAAAAGTTATTAGAGCTTGTTCATTTTAATATTAGTGGGCTAATAAATCTATTATCTAATGAATGTAAAAGATACATAATCATTTTTATTGATGATTATAGTTGAAAAATTTAGATTTATTTTTAGCAAGAAAAATTTAAAATTTTTAAAGTGTTTAAAAGATATAAAATAATTGTTAAGAATGAAACTAACCTTCTAATAAAAGTTCTTCGAACGAATAATGGTAAAAGATATAACTCACATGAATTTGCAAATTTTTATAAAACATGTGGAATTAAGAGGCAATTTATTGTACCTTATATACCTCAACAAAATAGAGTTTATGAAAAAAAAATCACACTATTATGAATATAGTTAGGAGTGTTTTGACAATAAGTGGCTTACTAAAAGATTTTTTGCTTGAAATAATATATTGAAGGATTTATATTTTAAATAAAAATCCTACATTTTTTGTTCAAGATAAGATGTCAAAAAAAAACTTAGAGTGGACAAAGACCGGAAATTAAACATTTTAGAATTTTTAGATGCCTAGCCTATACCCATATTCCAATTCAAAGGAGAAAAAAGCTTAAGGACAAAAGAGAAAAATATGTTTTTTTTTGTAATAGTAATCATTCAAAAGCTTATAAATTATATAATAATATCATCAAAAAATTTATTATTAATTGAGATGTTACTTTCTATTAAGCTAAATTTTGAACATGGAGTAATGATGTTAAGTACTTCAAGTGAGTTTGGTTTGAAATCAAATAAAAATCATAAAGAAGATAAGGTTGATAGTACTCTTACCTAGCAAATTATAAGAACTTTAATATATTTAACAACAATAAAACTAAATTTAATATATTTAATAAGCCTTATAAATAGATAAATAAAGAATCCAATATATTTTTATCTTTTGACTGTTTAAAGGATACCTCAATCCATGAAAAGTTCTAAAAAGTTTAGTTTATTCTAGAAAAAGAAGAATAATCAAATTCTATTGGGTTTACTAATGACAACACAAAAAATCAAGATGATAGAAAAAGCATTTTGAGTATGTTTTTAAACTCAATTTAGGAGCTATTTTATTATCTTTAAAGAAATAATCAATTTTCATTTTACCTATCATATAAGCTGAATTTATAGTCATAAGTTCACATATATATATATATGAAAAAAAAATTAAAAACTTTAATTTCAAGAGATAAGGTTATATAATATTTATTTTTTTTATCACAATAACTCAACAATTAAACTTTTTAAAAATTCAATTTTACATGGTAAAAGCAAATATATTGATATGAAGTTTTACTTTTTAAAAGATCTCATAAAAATAAAACTATTAAGATTATTCATTATAAAAGTAAAAATCAAATCACTGATATATTCATCAAATCCTTTAAATTAAAATTGTTTATGTAGGTTGTGAGATTATTTAGTGTTTGCATTAAAAATTCTGGTCTAAGTGAAAAACCTTAATAAAAAATAATTTGTATTAGATTAATTTATTAAAATCCTTAATTAATTAGATAGTTAGAATAGAATACTTAGAGTGCAGTTCTTCTATAAATATAAATGCTAATGTATTCAAAAGCACTAGAAAAAATAAGCATATTAAAGTATATTTATAAAAGTAATTAACAAGAGATTCATCAAAATATCTATCTATTTCATTTTAAACAGGATACTTTTTATATAAAATTGGATTTTATACTTAAATATCTTCTTGTTTATCTGAATTGCTTCTTAACAACAATAAAAGGTAAATTTTTGGCAAACCAAAGAAAATAGCAATGCTCTTGATTGCTAATTTCAGTTTAAAAATAAAAAATTATCTTTTTATATACATGACATGACATGACTCAATATTTTAACTAAACGCTATTATTATCAAGTTTAAGATTTTCTGGTAAAAAAGAATTAATAATACTTGGAATCTCCAATTACAACATCAATTTGTTTCTTGTATTAATTTCTCAATATTTCTATCTACAGGCCTACTTTTTTTTTTCTACGGAGTTTTTTTGTTTAATAAATTTTATAAAATTATTAAACCTTAAATCTCATTATATATTTATAAAATATTGCATTGATTTTTATACATGTTAATTAACTTGCATTAAACATATATTTGTAAAATAGATATTAAAAACACCGGCGTGTTTAAATA
Organism: Populus ilicifolia; assembly: GCA_015708895.1. Taxonomy (NCBI): domain Eukaryota; kingdom Viridiplantae; phylum Streptophyta; class Magnoliopsida; order Malpighiales; family Salicaceae; genus Populus; species Populus ilicifolia. Next base: position 1,066,472 of record SRLM01000224.1, read on the forward strand.
TATTATTTTTCTAATTTATGTGTTTTTTTTAAGCTTTTATTAAATTATGTTAGAATTTAAAAAATCCGTACAAAGCGTGGCAAGCCCGGGGAAGTTGCCAGGTCAATCATTAACCAGATTTTTCAAAAGCAAACGTGTCAGAACCTGTGATCTCTCTTGCTGTTTAGAAAAGAAAAAAATATCACTCCAGCAGCCATCTCATCATCACCGTCCAAAACAAATCAACAGAGAATACCAGAAGCCTCCAAGCCCAAAAAAATCCAGGATTGTACCTAGTAATTATCTTTGTTCCCGAACTTTCCATACTCAAGATATTTTTCATTGCCAGCCTTCCCGAACATTCCGTATCACTTAATTTGATACTTTCTAGTACTACAATCTTATTCCGATTTTCTATGTATATATAAGTGTCCGAACCCCAGTTCTCATGAAGTCACCATCTTGTTACGAATACAAGCCCGACGCTCCCAAGACGTTGGTAAAGTTGAATACGTTCCGAGAGCTTGGTTGGCTAGCTTCTAAGTTTTGATGGGGGCTGATAAGCAGCAAGGGTTACCGTCTTATTACAGCATTCTTGGTGTTAGTTCTGAGTCTTCCATTAATGAAATAAAGCGTGCTTATCGCAAGCTTGCTATGGTGTGTGTCAATTGATTTTGGTTTAATATTTCTTTTGAAGTTGCGTAGTATATTATTTATGGGTGGTTGTTTGTTGGTGCAGCAATGGCATCCTGATAGGTTGACAAGAACACCTTCGCTTTTGGGTGAAGCCAAACGTAAATTCCAGCAAATTCAAGAAGCCTATGCGGGTAACTAATTGAACTTCTCTGAAAGCAACTGACTACTGAATGCTTTTGTGAGAAATTTTGTTTCCCTGAATCTTTAATTATTTGATGCTTCGTTTTGACAGTGTTATCCGATCATAGAAAAAGAACAATGTATGATGCAGGATTATATGGCCCTGAAGGACAAGAAGATGAGGTAGGTGATGGGCGTCAATTGAATTTCGTTTCTAGTTTAATTCCACTGCATTAATTCACCAATACGTTTTCCTTTTTCATTAACGCTCGCATCGGTTGATTATTTTTTGGTTGCTTGTGTCTGTCAGGGCCTTTCTGATTTTGTGCAAGAAATATTACATCTCATGGCCCAGGATAAGAGACAGGTATGAATTTGATCTATGATTTATTTATTTTTTTATACTACCCATTGAGTTTCCTAATTTGAAAATTTATAGTTTCTCTGCTGAATATTGTGATCAACCCATTGCAATGTAAAGTGCAAGTATATTTTAGAGCATTAAAAATCAGATCTTGGAATGAATCAGAAATCAATTTCTCCTTTTCATTTCTTGTAATAAAAAATACTTCATCTTTGTAGAAAACAAAATTGGTTATGATGCTGTAGAGCATTAATAGGAATCAGATGTTTAAATGAATCAGAAACCAATCCATTCTTTTTTGTTTTGTTATAAAAGTAAATCTATCTTTGTAGTGAACAAAATTGATGCCTTGAGAAGCATCCTTCCTTTTGAGAGCAGGGAAAGTTATGAAAGCATTGGTTTTAGTTTTTAGGAGAGAAAAAAATGATGGATAAGAATTTTGCTTCTTATCATCATTACTAGAGGTCTAATATTATGGGGGAAGAGAATGTGCAAAGTTTATCTACATGGGGGAGTAGTTGGGAAATCATCATGTCAAAAGCCACTGTGTAGGGACTGATGTGCCACTGCTGGCACTTTGTGGTGTCTGGACAGGATGCTAAAACACCCAAGTTCTGAAGCAACCTTTCGCTAGGATGGAATTCTACATTCTATAATTAACTGACCTTTAATGACAGGGAAAAGGAATCTATATCATTTGGGTGGTGTGGAAATCTTGTTTGTGGCAATTTTTATGCCAATTTTTTTTCTGAAATGTATAGCTTGGTTGATCGGTATGCTTCTCTTTTTAATACCATCTTCATGAATTGCGCACAGGACAAGAGTTACAGCATGGAGGAGCTGCAGGCAATGCTCTTGGAAATGGCTCAGGGATTTGAAACTTCATCGTGGTACTGTACACCCTCAATTCTTGAAGAACCTAGAAATTCAAAAAGGGCAAGGTGTGATGCAGATCCAATGATGGACAGGGGAAGTTCGGGTTTCAGTCTTTCGGGCTGGGGAGTGTATGGTTGTGGCTGAGAGATTAACATTGTTTGGTCGAGAAAGCAGTACTGTTTCTTCTCAAATCGCAAACATTTTTCAGAGTTGTGGTGACAAGAATATATGCTCTTCAAATGACCATGCTGTTGCTTGCTTGAATTGTTGGACTGGTGCTCGGGGCTACTGGAGAAGTGGTTGGTGGAATGGTTTGGTTTCTTAATCAATCCTTTTCCTTCGTTGACAGGAGATGTATATATATTTGTACCAGCAGGAATATCAAACATGTCCATGGAATCACTGTCTGTCCCCTCAACATGTTTGAGTTCAGTGATTGTAGCATTTCGGTTCTGAACTCTGAAATGTCTGTGTGTTTTGACTTTTGATTGACGTCTGGTCCGTCTGGGCTTCGGTTCCGATTGTATAAGATGTCTGAAATGTAGATTGGTCTGAAGCCATGGGTTTTATTATAGTTGAGCCCATTGCACTGGGCTATCGTAGACGTGGGAAGAAAACTACATAGCTTAATCTCTTGCCTCCCTCCTCTCTCTTTTCCCCCGCTACTTTTTGTCCTAATAAAAAGAATACAGGCATGGTACTTTAAAACGAGTAGAATACGTACAAGTAGTGTTGTTAAGAAAAGAAAAAAAATTGATTTGAAATCTAAAAATCTAGTGTTTTTATCTGAAATATATGTAAACTATTTAACAAGCGTGTAGACAGCTAATACATTTTTCTAACAATGCACCAATAACTCTCCTATTTTGATCTTCTCCTAAATATTTTATTTTAGACAAGATATTTGAAGTGAATTGAAATTTATTACAAGAACATGATCGTGGTTAAGTAAGTATTGCTTCTCTTTTATCTCTTTTCAGTATGCCAATGCAATGCAATGTCGTGGAGGATTTTTTGAATTTTGTTTTTATTTAATTTTATAAAAATTAAAATAGATATTTTTAAGGAAGACGATGATGATTTGAACTTAAGAGTAAAGAAGATTAGTCTACATCTATTTTTGTCATTCATGTTTTTTAAAGAAAACAAGATTAGCAACATGATGTTTTTTTAAAAAAATTAAAGATAATTACAAAAATATCCATAAAAAAACCCAGTGATCTGAATTAAGGAGAAAAAACGTATTTCTTTAATAAAAAACTCAAGTTTCATGTTCATGTATGTATCTTTTGTTTGAAAAAAAATATTTTTTTAAATAAAAAATAAGATAATTTGAAAATAAAAGTAAAAAAATCATAACTTGATAATTTTGAAGAAATTATATGAGAAAATAAAAAATAATTAATTTGATAAAGATTATATAAAAAATAAAAAAATTTATACTTTATTTTTCATAAAACATTCTTGTGCAATTTTTATATGAAATTAGACATGGATGATTTATATATAATTATTCATAAAATAATTATTAATATTACTATGAATAAATCTAGTATTATTTAAAAATTATGATATATTGGATAGTTGTTTAAATTTTATTTTAATAGTATTATTATAAAATAAAAACTAAAAGACTATTATAAAAAAGTTAGGCATGCACAGGTCTATAAGAATGGGCGCGCCTGCACATGCTCAAACTTGTGTTTTGTTTTTTTTTAATGGGTGGATGTGTTGTGGTCTATTCTAGTTTCTTTGTAAAAATAAAATAAAATGGACAATGCGTTGATAGCCTTGTATACAATGCTTCCTTTACTAGAATAAATTTTTATCACCTCTAATGAACAAAAAATCAGGTTTGATATATTTTTTTTATTCAAAATCTAATTTCCAATCTATTTTTACTTAAAAACACACAAAAATACTATAAAGATCTTAATAGTTTTATTTTGAATCTCAAAACACTCTTTAATTAGCTTATTCCAAAGTAAAATTAAATAATTTTTTATATATATTTTGATAAACTTTTCTCAGTATGATTAAAAACCAAAATCAAAGCCATCTCTATTAAACTTTTATGTCCAATAACAAATCATTTTTATGGCTAGAAAGGCCAGAGTAAAACTTTCCTTTTCCCATCTTTAGCGATTTTCTTACTACTTTCTTACCGTGTGGAGATTAAAATGTAAGAAAAATAAAATTTAGAACTAAAATATAAATACATAGAACTTTAAGAATCAAATATAAAAATTTAAGCATTAAAATGTATTTTATTGCATTAATGGTGTCTACAATGAATTGTGTTTTAGATTATTAGTTTTAACGTAATTTGATTAGACATGTGGTACATATATCTATTTTTCATGATTTTTATAGCATGGTAACTTGTTGAATTAATAAACGACAAAAATGATGTAAAAAATAATGTGTCCGTAAAGTACAGATGTTAATGAATATAACTGGATTGAGTTTATATTTATTATTGTACCAAATCTAATTTTTAATAGTTTATAAATTATAAATATATTTTATTTTTTTGCTCAAGCATGTTGGAAATATCAAACTAAACTAGATTTTTTATTGATGTTATAGATATTTACAAGTTATGTTTATATTATTAATTTTCATGGATTGAGCTTAATTAACTAAGTTTGGAATGCAATAAATTAACCCAAAATCTATTATAAGTTGTTATAAATAATTTAGATTTAATACACCAATTAAATTGATTGATTAAAATAAAAGAATTTATTTAATTATAACAAATAATGAGTTGGATAGAATATATAGATCTTAATCTGTTACTTGACTCACTCATAATATCTATTCCTTAAATTATTTTAACCCATTATCATATATAATACACAATTTATTCGATTTTAACGGGTTGAGTGATGCAAATATTTAGATGAACGCCATGTTCATTATAGGTTCCCAAAACAACGTGTCTCAATTCTAGACGTCCCCAAATGGTGACGTGGGGTTTTATTCCTTTAGTGGTCCATGCTCCCCTGAGTCAATTATCGACATGGAACAGTGATGCTGAGATACAGAAGAAGGTTTAAGGTAGGAAGGTTCCAAAAGCAATGCTTAAATACAAAATTAAGGTGCATGATTCGGATGTTGACTAGAAAACGAGTGGAAAAGGGATGGGAGATGCTTCAAGCAAATGGGCCGGTGGGCAGTGTTAACTACTCTCCCCACTTTCACTCATCCATGATTGTGGTCGGATTCTGTTATTCCTCAACTTTTTGTCCCCTTCGTTTTTTTTATCTCCTTTATCTTCAAGTTCAAGTCCACGCAATCGCATTCTTCCTGCCTTGGTTCCTTAGCACCTCCGCTAGTGTTCAGACAATATACTTCTTTTCAAGAAGAGGTTAATCATATTCTTACAACCTCTCGTAGTTTATAAAAATATCTTTTCAAGGGAAGGTTAAAATATGTTGTTGGGAGATTAAAAAAAAAAAAAAACCTTCAAATCGAGCCCCATCCAGATTTGTAATGACATGATGTTTGTTAATGAAGTTCTAGGTATTGATTTGATTGTAACGGTTGATATTTTATTTCTATGAATTTGTACTTTGTCGGTTGTCGGAATTGTTTGAAAACTATTAATTATATTTCTCTAGAGAAAAGTAATTAATAATTTCAAAGAGAAAAGAAAAGAAAAAACTAATGTTTTGAAGCTCAATACTCTGGATTTTACAGAACATGATGAATTGTGTTACCGATGACTTAGCATAATATTGGACCAATGAATTTTCTTCCTTAAATCGCGGGCCAAGTTTTGGTATCTGGCGTTTATTCCTTCTAACGATGGTTTGGAAATTAAACGTCCATGAGAGTTTGTGGGGTGTGCTGATTCATACCTCCGAGTCTTGTGGCCTTCTCATCTGGCGTTTTCTCAGTCGTTCTCTGACGCCGGGCGCCGTGACTCTGAAATAAATCATCCATGAACACCCGCCCATTCCTAAAATAACAATCTAGTTTAGTCCTTATATTTATGTCAAAACCTGATTTTCCCCGTGTTGGGATTTCGGTCAATTACAGCAAACATTGCCAGAATAAGGTCCTGCTCATGGTTAGCTAACAAACGTTAATTGTTGACATTTATGTTTCTTATTTCTAAAATAAAATAAGAAAAGGAGACCCACAGAGGCCTATAAATAAAGCCTTCAGATTTTTCTTACTTCGTTGCAAAACACTGTTGGAGACTGTACAGGTAAATAGAATCGGTAAATGTAAGTATTATAGTATTAAAAAGGGCCGTTTAGGCTTTTGAACATCTGAATTGAGACATGGATATGGCTTACTTGCACCATCATGAATTCTATGAACTAATGCTCATTACCTCTTATAAACTTAACTGGTCAAACTTGAATTTACTCTTTAATAATTATAATTATGATTATAATTTTAGATTTTTTTAAAATTATTAAAAAATTATAGATTTATTAATTTATAGATTTATAAAATTAATTAAAATACACATAATCTAATTTAAATATCTATATTAATAAAAAAGAAATTCTCATTACAGTCAAGTATGGTGGCTGCATGACTTCAGATAGTCAAGCTCCTCTCAACTAACCTTATGGTGGCTCAAAGGAGAAGAATATTAAACAGCCACCGGTTGGTTTCTTTTCTCTTTTCTTTGACAAATGAAAGTGCCCTTGGTCCTGCTCCTTCTACTCCTACTCATACTCCTACTGCTACTGCTACTTCTACTCTCCTAAGCAAGTAATTAAATTTCTTTTTCCAATTAGATTTGCAGAGTGATGAGCTAGATTCATTGAGAGAGAATATGAGCAAAGGCTCAACAGTCAAGGTCCGCGCCAGCCCCACCACGAATTTTAAAATCTCCACATGTATTTACATTTTCTATTTGCATTGCCCCGAAAATAAAATCGGTACGAAACATTTATCGAAAAAATTAATCAAATAAGAGAGATTACTGGTGGGGAAAGAAATTGCTTTTGTGTTAATAATTTATCCGAAACATTCCACGTCTATAATATCAGCTGAATTAGAACCAATAATTAACTATTACCCAATTGCTCTGATAACATGGGTTTGATGAAACAAATCTTGATCAAATCACAATATGACTCAAATTCATATGATGTTTGAAGAATTCCTTTTGCTTTTATATGGGCTTCGAAGGTCGTACAACGCAATCCACATAGTATTATTCATCTGACATTTGGGTCCAGTTTTTATTCGAAGTAAAGGTTTTTTTTTTTATACAAAAAAATTGGATTTACAAAAAAAATTGGATGATAGTTAACTATATATTTATTCCAACTAAATCAGTTTCGCAAACACACAATGTAACTTAATAAATTGTTAAAACAGGGACAGTAATCAAGGGAAATGTATTCTGATGTTGTTTTCATCTGCCTATAACTTATAAAGACCCCTGAACTATCAATTATTTTGAATGATGTCTCCTATATATTTTTTTTATTTTCTTTTAATTTAAACAAGCAGACCATGGGTTAAAACTGGGGCAGTTTTGTCTAAGGACACCCCAGTCTAAAACATTTTTATACGGCGTATTGCTCGCGGATATATTTATATTGCTACTTGGTCTTATACATTTTTATTTCAAGATCTCTGCAAAGAATACGGAATTTCGAGCACAGCAGAGCTTGGCTGGCTAAATTTCTATTATATAAGAAAGGCATTGCTTTATTTTCGTTGCAAGGTATACGATTCCGCCATGCATAGCTTTAATTGCCACAACAATCCTTGCAAGATACATTGACCATGTCTTTTTTAATTTATGCTGGATGAAGAAAGATTAATTAACAATTAGAGTATAGTGCTACCAACCACACGCGTATGATTCGCACAAGCTGGAAGGGACTATATTACATCTCTGATCAATTATTAATAATTGTATATTATATATATAAATATTAATCCCTCAATGCATGAAGTATATATAAAGAGAAGTTCAACTTTACACACACATGATAATATTAAAAGATATACTTGATTATAAATTTGCTCTCATCTTTAAATTTTTTTAATGTGGATTTTAAAATCATCATTTAAAAAAATAATGAAACAATACAAAAAATATATTGAAAATCATATGGAAAAGGTATTGAATTTAATTCTAATTGACTCTCCTTGTCATGAAAAAGAATTACACGCATTTTTATACAATGACCGGGAGACACTATAAGAATTCGTACTCGTATATGTATAAATATATTGATCAGAACGGTGTAGATGGCGGGCCCCAAATGCTGGACCATCCACGTGCGATCTATGGATTGCCGTATGAGAAAAGGCAACACCCTAGCAAAGGATGGGAGAGAGAAAGAAAGAGAAAAGGTCCATGAAAACACTCCATTTCTAAATTCCAATAACCAAATACCACCAAATTCCCGGACAACCTTTTGAGACTAAGTATATCACAGTTCCATGCACCTAAGAGTCTAAGACCTTAATAAACAGCTCTTATCAAGCCCCCTTTCCTTCAATCCTCCACCAGATTTATCTCTCTTGCAATTCTCTAACTTCTAGCTAGCCTCATTATGCTGTTAAGAATGAGTTTTTTCAACTCTTTGATGCTATTAAGCATGTTTCTTTTTGTTGCGGCACCCGTTCACGGCTTCGATTCAAGGAAGCTTGATGAGAGCACCGTGCCTGCACCAACTGAAGAGAAGTGCGCGCCATGTAATCCAAGTCCTCCACCACCATCGCCTCCTCCACCAGTATTGTGTCCACCACCACCTCCTCCACCAGAGTTGCCACCACCGACTCCAAAGAAGCCACCATCAGGTTACTGCCCTCCGCCCCCACCCGCACCATCCTTTATTTACGTAACTGGTCCACCAGGGAACTTGTACCCTATTGACAACGATTTCTCGGCTGCTGGCCGGCCAACCGTGGGTTTGCAAGTTTTGATTGGATGTGGAATATTGTTAGGATCACTGTTTGTAAGATTTGGCGTTTGAGGCCAGAATTTATAGAAGTCAATCGAGATGGCGTGATCAAAGAGTACAAGGACAACAAGATAAGGAATCTTCGTGTCCAAAAGGATATAACTTCATAGCTAAGATGTACTTGGTTCTTGCTTTATTATCTTTCAATTGTTCAGTATCTTGAATAACAGTCGTCTCTTCCCTTTTCGTAATTTCGTTTCAGCAACAATTTTTTTTTAACTCCGTCCTGTTTTCTTTTAGTTATGTTAATGTTGCTAATCTGGTCGTGATTCATGGTTTGATAAATGAAAGAAAAGTATACGATCAATTTTGGGTTCTGGGTCTATAAATTAAATGTATACTTTTACAAGAATAATTAGGTGCTATTGTATTATTTATCTTTAATTATTGTGTATAGTGTAATGGATGAACCACCAGCATGCATCGCCACACTGGTTTGTTTTAATTAAAAACTTGCCTTCAATTAGGTCCACCATTAGTCGGTGATGTCTTTAGGCATCTCCTCCGTGATTTGGACGCATGATTCCAATTTTAAAATGTAGGGTGAGTTCTTGATGGATACCTTGATTAGTTAGTTTGTGGAAAAAATCAGATAATCCAAGGTCATCTGGTATTGCATTGTTTTTTAAAGTAATTTTTATTTAAAAAGATATTAAAATAATTTTTTATTTTTTAAAATTTATTTTTAACATTAACATGTTAAAAAAAATTTAAAACACAAAAAATATTTTGAAATAAAAATAATTAAGTTTTCAAAAAATAATTTGTAAAAATATTGTCCTTGTCAAGAGGCAGTCCTTTATTCTGAAAATGAACTTGTTCAAGTCATCAATGCATTCAATGGACAAATGGTCATCAGATGGGGACAGTGGTATAAGGCAAGGGATCCAAAAATCAAAGAAGAAATTGAAAAGTAGCCCATCGAAACGAGAATAACTTGTAACATTCGGAAAGTTACAAACCTTTTTAAATACTTTTAACCCAAGTCATTTCAAACAAAACTTACACAATCATTAAGATTTGTGTTAACTTGGGCCGCCCCCCTCCTCTCTCTTAGAAATCCCCTTCTAAGTCCATCTTTTAAAAGCCATAGTTGACCAACCGTCTTTGTGAGATCTATGTGTAGCTGTAAAATATTGTTGAGATTATGATTTGTCTCGATCATGGTTTTAAAAATATATAATTGATCAATATATATTATAATTTTACATTAATTTCATTAAAAATTCTCTTTTAAAACTTCAATTAAAAAAAACTACAATTTATATTTTTTTAAATCTATTTTTTGAAAATATAATAACAAGAACTACAACCTTATCGAATAATTGCACTAATTCCATAGCTTGGATGCACTCAATCCACAGCTTGGATAACTGGGCATGGCGCCATCTGTCCCTGCAGAGCCCTCTTGCCCCAAATGTCACGAACCCTGGTTGCTAGAAAATGCTTCGAAATCAAAGAGGAGATGACAGTCATCTGATTTGGTGTCAGTGGATAAAATCAGTTCTGATCACCAATGTGTCAGATTTCGTCAGGTACAGTTTCTGAGATCTACTTCGGTTTCACCAAACTGTGGAGCCCAGTCGCAGACATCGGTGAAGTCTGGCAGCTTGTAGTTAGCCTAATCTATCTCTCTCTCCCTCTCTCTCTATGCCCTTCTTACTTTTCCTTTTGGTTTTCGTTTCCATCATTACCGTGTAAAGTCGCTCCAAAATTGTCCTGCAAGTTACAAGAAGGTGGTTAAAGTGGTTGTGCATTGCTCTAGTTTGCAGAGAAACCATCGGAGACTGGTCAAATTAACTGGGGAATGTTTGGAGTTAAAGCACGCTTGGTATTATATTTTTTTTTAAAAAATTATTTATTTATTTTAAAAAAATATACTACAATAATATTTACTTTATTTTTTGAAATTTATTTTTAATATCAACGTATTAAAATAATTTAAAAATATAAAAAATTAAAAAAATATATTTTTTAAAGTATTTTTCACATCAACGTACCAAAATAATATTAATATATAAAAAATAATCTTAAATAAAAAAATTATTTCTAGAAATGATGTCTGGGATACAATTCTAAACGCTCACGTAACTAGCATCCCCATGTAAACCAGACTTTTTTTAATTGATTTTAATACTCTCATGGAAAATTAATGGTTTAGGTTGCTCCCTAATTTTAAAAACATTCGAATTACCTGCTAATTGCAGTAATGAGATTTTAATAGTTAAAATTCAAACTAATTCATGATAGAACTTAAAAAATGGATTAAAGTGATTTTTTTATTTAAAAATGGACCATTATATATGTATATAAAATATCAGCATATTGTTTGGGAGAGTAAAAAGTCAGAGGAAGGAATGGGGGGCATGAGAACAAGGATAGAAGGTCTTTCCTCTGCTTGGGAGAAAGAAGGAAGGAAGGAAAAATTACCTATTGCAACCCTTACAAAAATTTCCCCTGGCCATAATGAAGGATACAAATGTAATTGCATCAATTTTCACTATCCATTCTTTCCTTCCAAATTCCCCTCCATCCAAGCATCGAAGAGAAAGCTGTTCTCTCTCTCTAAATGTTCCTTTCCTTTCCCCTCACTTTCAATCCTCCCTCTTACTTTCCCCTATTAATTGGCTTCCAGACACATTGTAACAGTTTAATCAAAATTAATTTTGAACTTTAAGAGAGCATTTTAAATTTTAGAGGAGCCGTGACTCTCATCTGGGTCTCTTAGTTTCATAGTTAATTTTACAGATATAATATATTAATATAGTTTTTTTTTTTTTGACAATCAACGAGATTATATAAAAAACAAGAACAGGTCACAAAGAAAGTAAAGACTGGACCGCCCAGAAGGTGGCTAGTAGCAGAAGTTAAAAGGAAAGAACTTAAGCCAGGCTATGAATATCACTTGGGTTCTTAACTGACGGCCATTTTTTGCCCAATAATCTGCGACTTTGCTCACGTCTCTAATGATATGCCCAAAATTGACCTCTTTGTGCAAGATCTCAGTAGCGAGAAATCGTCGAAGATGGGGTTCGATTTTCAAGGAGGTGACCTGGACATTGAACATCGAGCAATTGATGGCTTTCCAGGTAGGTTGCCTAAACAAACACCAGATCCATTCTAATGACGAGGTATTTTCCCCCCTTTATTGCAACATGATTGATTGATTAGCTTTACCTCTCTTTTTTTTCAAGTTTTTCTTTCACTAAAGTTTCTTTCAACGTGATTTTAAAAAAATATTTTTCTAACAAAAAAATTATTAAAATAAACTAATAATTTTTAATGTTTTTAATGATTTGATATAAAAAAAATTATATAAAAAAATTATTTTAATATGTTTTTAATTAAAAAAATACTCTATATTGTATTACTAAATACACGCTTAGCCATTTTAGAATAATTTAAAGATCCATTTTTAAATGAAGTATAATATGATTAAAACTTAATTGTATTTAGTTAATTAATATAAGTCATAGTTTTATATGATTCTTATTAAAAAAAATTTAGATTATTAGTTAATAAAAAAACTATAATTTACAATTTTTTTTAAAAAATATTTTTTAAACCGCAATTACAATGTGAAATATGAACTTGGTTTTGGTTATGAAATTTGCAAGTAATGGGTGCATTTGAATTTATTTATATTTTGCTATGTTGTCAGGCGTCACACTGATGTATAATTGCTTAATTATGAAGCTGCACGCTAATGTTTTTAGCACTTTGCCGGCAGCAGGGCATTGTCAGAAACCAAATGACTCTTATCTTGACTTGACTTGCACAACGGTAATTGATCGCATAATTAAGTGGCTTGGGAAGTCCTAATTTTGTCCATAGTTCTTAAAATTGCCTTTATTGTACTTGTTTAACACATTAATTTAATTTTAAAGATATTTATATAAATTTTACTTACGATAGAATTTATCACTAAAAAAATAAAAATAAAAAAGAAACAACTGAAAGAGATGGAAAATCGCTGTGCTCAGAGAGAACAAAAGTAGCGTTCACCTTTTTTCATGTATACGATGATCAATTGTTTTTGGTCGACAATAACAGAGCACAACAGCCTGTACTGCTGCACAGAAAGAAAAAGGAATGCTAATAAAGGGGAACTGATCAATCTGAATATTGTCTGTGTGGTTTATTCTTAATTTCTCATTCCTTTGTGTGTATCAGATTGAAACTTCAAAGAGAATAAGGTAAAATCTCAATATTCTTCTTCCCAGGTTTTTTTTTTTTAGTTATTTATTGATTAAAATGGGTGTACAGAGACAATAGATAGACAAGCTGAGTTTATCCCACCCACACACACATGTAGAGAGAATCCACAGCTCCTCAAAAGAACTGTTCTTTCTTATTAATTGCCATGGATGAAATCAACGAGGTGCAGTCGCCTCCACTAGGAATAGATAAGTAAGATAAAGAAAATTATCAACTTTGTCAGTCACCCTTTTGGCCTCTGGGGTTCGATGATGTTATTTTCTTCAGTTTGAAAATGAAATTAAGGATTTCGTTATTAAGCCAGAGAAATAAAACAACCCAAAGAAGGTTATCCTATAAAGCTTATAAGATGACAGTCTGGTGTTTTGTGCCCTGAGAACCTTGACCTGCAGTTATTCATTTCAGCTACACTGTTTCTGGACGAAAATGAAAACAAAACACGCACCCTAACAGCTGTTAAATATTCGATGGGTTTGGAAATTGGAACCATTTTTTTATTTTAGCTTTAACTACTACCTCCTACAAGTCAAAATAAGTGCTCATCTAAGGGAAAGTAAAGAAAGCAAGCAAGCAACTACTACGAAGCTAGTTTCAAAATAAGTGCTCATTTAAGGAAAAGTAAAGAAAGCAAGCAAGCAACTACTACGAAGCTAGTTCCATGAACACGATGAAATTGAGGAAAAAGACGACGTTGTTTGGTTGTTTGGTAATGTTGTAGGGTAATGGTTTAAAGTTTTTTTTGTATATAAATATATTAAAATAATATTTTTTTATTTTTAAAATTTTATTTTTTATATCAACATGTTAAAACAATCTAAAAACATAAAAAATTTATTTAAAAAAAATTAATTCAAACACTGCCGAACACTTTCTGCTGGCTATTAATTAATTTTCTCTGGAGATCTCCTAAGGGTTAATTGGCTATTTATTTCCAGAGTGTTCCAATATTAATGTGGATGTTCTACAAGTAATTATTACATATGGGAAGCCAATGAGGTCCTGAAATGTAGTAGTAATTATTTTATGTTGGAAGTTAACTAAACGTCAAGACCACTCAATTTGTTTATTTTCCAGCTCCACACTATGATTTTTTATTGCCTGGGGAATCAGTTTTTGGTGATTGGAATCAGACTTTCAAAGTAAGCAAAATAATAAGTCAACAGATTGGACTCTTTTAACTAGCTGCTATCTTTTTCTACTGGCTCGTTCAATAATTGAACACCACAATCTTTAAGAGGACATTGTCGTAGAATAGGTATAGATTTTCACTTCTAACTAAAACCACACTTCACAGCTAGTAGTAAATCCTGTTTAATATGGCCCCGATGGATTTGTTTGGATGATATAATTCTCAAAAAATTATTGATTTTGTTGAATCTTTATGCTCAGATATCATCGATCGACATCGTTTCAAGACCAATACTCGAAGAGGGAAAAGGAAAGCACAATTTTGATGAGTTCCAGGCAGCCATACCCACATGAGAACTCGAAGCAAATTGAGATCTTCAAAATGCATAAGCTTTTGAATATTGAAGACAGAGTGTGTGACGATCCATGACGGCATACACGAATTTCAACCAGTACGTTCTTCTGCCATATAAAAATTCACTCTCTTTAAAATCAATAACTAAAGTTTGCTTGTGACGTACAATTAAATAATTTATATAACAGGAGCAGCCGTTCTTAGAAAAGGAGGCATTCAGGAGACAATACATGCACTTGGTCATCCAAATGGCTATCCTTCGAACTGAGGGGTGTCTTCTTCTTCTTGTTTTTTTTTTTTTTTTTNTTTTTTTTTTTTTTTTTTGCCCTTACAAAGGGAAGTCTTGAACTCCAGATTCCAGAGGAAAAGGCAACGTGAGTACCATTGAGTCAAGTAGATCACTCATTGGCAACTGTGATGTGAGGCATTGTTATTCAAATCAACATTGCCTTGGAAACTTGTTTTTGTTTGTAGATCAATGTTCATTACTATGGTTTGTTGACGAGATGAATATATATATTTATTACTGATATAATCTTTTGTTTATGTCATTGTCCGGCCGGTGACCAAGCGCATCACTAAAACGCTAATACAGTTAAGTACAGGGCCCCCGTTTCCAGCAAATTTTGGTAGAGTGGGCGAGGAAGAGTATCAGTGAAAGGGAGGGTTTCGAGTCACAAGCAGTGATTTGAGAGTGTTTTAATCCATCCATTGTCGTTGCTATTTACTATCAGGAAGTAGATGAGACATTATTAATTCTAGTTTTTCAAGAAAAGGAAGTAGATGATTGAAAATGACCTCATACCTAGGGAATCTTTCCAAGTTATAAACATACGCAAAATCTCATCTGGTTAGAGGACAAATATGTTGTTACATGTCAAAACGAAGGCCTAGCTGTAACCAGAAGAAAACATTTAAGTCCTAGTTAATTTTCCTCGGCCACATCTTGTGAAGCTAAGACTGCGCTAGCTGAGACTAGAACATGAAAAAAAAAAAAAAAACAGATGAAGGAAGAATTTATTGGTTATTTCTCATGAGCATTACTTAAATGACAATTGGCACGTCTTTGCGACAAGCTTTCTGTGTCAATATCTAAGGGCATTGGGGGTCAAGTTCAGAGTTCCATGGTGCCTAGACACAAACTCAATAGTAGAGATAACTTCCTTTTTAATTCTTCTTTCCTTTAGCCCCCTTTTCCTTTTCTTTTTTTCCTGACTTTGTGAGCCATGACAAAACATTAGATAACCAAAAGTTTATAATCAGTCACACCACATAACATCACCCACCCCCTTCTTTTCATCAGTCACTCTAGTCTCTCCTCTCCGCTATCTCCTCCCTCGCAACATGGATTTTAACTTATCCCTAATCCTCTCCGCCATCTTCTTTACATCCATACTTGTCAATGTTCCTAGCTTGACCACATCCGACAGCAGCGAGTGTCCTTATCCTTGTTATCCTCCACCCACCGGGACTGGTACCCCGATTGTCACAACACCACCGTCTCCGCCATCTCAGTCAGCAGGGACATTTTCACCTCCTTTATACCCTTCCCCGACTGGAAATTTACCATACTACTATCCACCACCTTTTGGTAACAACTTTAATGGTCCTCCACCTCCTGATCCTATCTTGCCTTATTTTCCCTTCTACTACAGGAAGCCTCCTCATCAAGGCGATGTTTCTTCGGCAACCAGTCTTCCAAGGTCAACTCTTATGATGGCCACATCTAACACTATCGCTTTTGCTTTTCTGTACCTTTTTTTTGGCTGTTGAAGTGATTGAAGAATTTGATGTACGCAATTTATCGCCTGTATGCTAATAAATATATAATTAGTTTAATTAGTTGTAATATTTGAATTTATGTCATGCGAGGGAGAAGATACAGCATCAACATTTTACTTGCCAAGTTTTTTCTAGTGTAGAAAGCGATTGGCTAGGGTTTACTTGCAAGTGAATTGTTCAGTTGCTCGTTTCCTATTTTTATTTCTTATTGCAAGAACTTCGATATTTGATTGTAAAGGAGAATAGGATATGGTTGGTATTACTTGTTTTAGCTCGGAAAATAAACATCTGGGATTGGTCCGACTACTAGAGAGGGGTCTTCTTCCCAAAGTAACGTTTTGGGAAGTAAAATTTCCAACATCGAAAATTTGTTTTTGGCTGGACTGAAAACATGGATTCGTTTTCTGTATGAAAGTTGTTCGAATATAACATAACTGGCATAAACTTTTTATATATATATATATATATAGAAAAAAGAAAAAAAAAGGGGGGACGAAGTGAGGTGTTTAGAAGATGCGGAGGAGATGGTCCCAGAAGTTTGTCGTTCGTTTGGTGATGCTGAATCAAGCTATAAAGTAATCTGCTTTCCTTTGCTTTTTTCTTATTGACAGTGGTATTGTTTGTTTTTTTTGGATCTTGAAAATCTTTTCTAATAAAATAAATCATAGAATTTCATTTTATTTATACCTCAATTTTTTGGTTGAAATAATTAATTAACATCGATTATATCATTTGTTTTGTTTGAATGAGAACATTTAATTATACAGACATGAGCCATAGTGGTGGGCTAGCACATTCATAGAATTCGTGGAGGCCTGGTGTCTTACATTGGTGCTGTATACGAGGTTGAACATGTCTTGATAAAAGCATCATAGTTTTATTACGGGTTATGCACCTTCTCTGAGAAAAAAGGGAATCATGGTTCTCGTAGCATTATTTTCCCTCTCTTTTTTTATTGATTATATATAATCTCAAAAACACTAGTAAGTCTTTTTTACGGAGATTTAGGAACTAAGAATGTCTACTCCATTATAGAGTCCAACGTTTGTCTAAAATTAATTTAAACTAAAGAAAAAATAAAAAAAAATCAAAATTGTTTTTAATACAAAAACAAAACGAATTTTAGACTTGTTGCCTATCTTAATTCTCAAAGGATCCATATAATCCTCAGTATATTCCTTTCTCTACTGCATTTGGTTACTCCTTGGCGAATTATAAAATAGATCACACAAACCATGATTCATGTGAAGTATACCTGCAACATGATCAGCAGGATGAAATTCCTTGAGATTAGAGAATATCATTTCTCATGATATAATACTAAGAATATCAGATTCTCGTTTAAATGATCAGGCAAACACTAATACGAGTCAATCTGTAAAAGTCTGGAATTAGTTAATTAATCCTACAGGTTAGCTTATATACATACATACACAAACACACATCAAATGGCCTCTTTACCCATGACTAGCTAAACTTGTAAGGGATACGTCTCCTGGGTCCTACTTTCCATTTAGCTGCGAGGGTTATTTTCAATGTGCTGGAGCAGAAATCACACTTTCTCCGGCATAATGGCCTCATCTTTCAGCACAAATAAAGACTAACTTTATTCCTATCAATGAAAGGAACAACTCTTCGAGGTAGCGGTCAAGTTTTGTAATAATTACCAGTTGACTAATCCCAGATCAAATGCAAGCATTAAAGCCTAATTTTAGCATGCAAATACCAAATACCTGATGTTATAGACTCAATGGGATGCATCGTCACGCAGCTTCTCCATCGCATAAGAGCGATCCTGTTGCCACAGCTTAGGAGTTCTGCTTAAGGGTGATTTGTCCACTGTTTGTGACATCATTTCCTGGCACACCTTCTTTCTCCGTTCTGTTTATTGTCCTTTGTTGCAGATTTTTTCGTGATACAGACCATCGATGCAAGTTGGCGAATCAATCCTCCACCATTTCAAGACATACATGGGGTGGACATAATCTAGTTTCAGATATATGGATGCATTTTTTTTTCTTTTAATGTATTAGTATAAAAAAATGCTTCATCGCGTAAATAAGGGTTTTCTCATAGTTCATTGTACCTGAAAAAGAAAACCAAATAAAGTTCACGGTTTTTACTATATGATTTGCTGCCATTATCGCATTCATATACATATCAGATGCTCAGCACAGATTGTAATGCGAGAGGCAATGCACCGGATACAAACTAGACTAAATTCTGTTGGTGAGGTAGCAAGAATGGAAGGAAACAAGCTGCCATTCTTATCTATTCCATCTACATTGTTGATTTCGCTGCACACACGGAGGAAAAATTCTATTACCATCAGTTGATTGAGACAATTTGTCATTTCGTTGCCGCTGATAAAGAATAGCTGTTGTCTTTCCTGATTTGACCTTCGCCCACTGGACTTGTATTCAAATTCATGGTATCAAACAGGCAAACAATATCATGATAGACGATTGTGTTGTGTATTTGGAAAATGGAGAAAATTACTCAATTCAGGAAGGCGACACCAATAGCTAGATTTCCCTTTCCAGTATTGCTTCCAATTCCAATGGGTTTTATGTTTTTCCTCGACATCTCTCTGCTACTTCTGTGGCCTCTCGTTTTTGCTTTCCCTTCAACCTTCAGGTCTAAATTCTGTTGGTGAGGTAGCAAGAATGGAAGGAAACAAGCTGCCATTCTTATCTATTCCATCTACATTGTTGATTTCGCTGCACACATGGAGGAAAAATTCTATTACCATCAGTTGATTGAGACAATTTGTCATTTCGTTGCCGCTGATAAAGAATAGCTGTTGTCTTTCCTGATTTGACCTTCGCCCACTGGACTTGTATTCAAATTCATGGTATCAAACAGGCAAACAATATCATGATAGACGATTGTGTTGTGTATTTGGAAAATGGAGAAAATTACTCAATTCAGGAAGGCGACACCAATAGCTAGATTTCCCTTTCCAGTATTGCTTCCAATTCCAATGGGTTTTATGTTTTTCCTCGACATCTCTCTGCTACTTCTGTGGCCTCTCGTTTTTGCTTTCCCTTCAACCTTCAGGTCTTTTGATACTCTGGTATTTTCCGATATTTGATGCCTTTGCAAATTAGCGTCCTTCACCTTCCCTCTTTCATTCTTACCAGTGACACCAATTTTAGTTACAGCTTCTGGCTTTTGCCTATTATTGTAGGTTGGTTTAGTTTCACGAGCCTCGAAAACATTTGTTGCTTGATGATCAGTCCTTCGTGAGGGATCCGGCTGATTAGTAGTTTTTACTGATTCGTTAGCAGTGACGGCTTGGTCATTTCCAATCCCTGAAAGTAATTGTGATCTAGCAGCAGCTCCACTCCCCGAACTTGTTGACCTGTGTTGTACTTTAGCTGGTTTGGTTTTAGATGAAGAAGCCTGAGATAGAAGTACAAAAGCTGAATTTATTTCTGCCAACTAATACTGTAAAGCGCAGATAACAAAACACAGAACTGCTCGAGAAAAAGAACAAATTATCAGCCTTACAGTCATGCTTCCAGAATTACATAGAGTAGTTCAAGCAGGAGCTTACAAAGAATGGCTTGAGGCTGTACTATGGAGATATTGATGTGTGAAAATACATTATAGAAAAATTTTAACTAATGATCTGGTGATGAAAGCCACCTTAATTTAACGACATTCTCATAAAATCTCTATCACCATATTTTGATGACAACACGTACCTTCCTTCTCGAGAGCACCTTTTTTTTCTCACCATTTCTTTTACTATGCTATTATTAACAATAAGTGGAAAATTCATATCGGATTCCCCATCCATTCCATAGGGTTTCATCCTTCAAGTTTGTCATAGATCTGCGTGTTTTTTAGCCCCAGGGAGAAGGAATAATATTTCAAGAACTTGTTAGTCATTTCACTGACCTTCCTTTTTTTTTTTTTATCCATGACCAATCTCTCTCTGATTTATAACTAAGTCCTACAAGCATAACCACAAGTAAGTTTACACTCATTTCACTTTGATCATTCTTAGTATTACAGCTTCAAACCATGTCTAACAGATGGAACCATTATATCAACACCTTGGACACTTGGCAAAGAACTTTTTATGAGGTGATAAAATATGCTTTGAACAAATATCAAGTAAACGCCCACCACTTCAAAGCATCTTAAGATGAAGATGGTACAATGTGAATGTACAGTAAGGCAAATCAACAACATTTACAACTCCTTGGTGGCAACTTATATTATCCGAATGCTATAAAACTGAAATTGCTGTGTAGTTCTTGCAATTTCAAGAAGTCAACATGATGCAATCTGAACAGCAGGAGGAAGCTAACCAGGCGCTTTAAAATCATTTACTTTCCCATTTTACATTAGTTTCGTCTTCATAAATAGTTGTCCACTACACCGTTCTTTCCCAACAACAATAAATATCTGAAAATCTGTGAATGAGCAAGCACATATATATTGCTGGCGAGATTCATATCAAATTAAGTTTATGAGACTTGCATTAAAATAAAACAAGAAGCAAACCGATTCCACAAGTGAGATCAAGGTAAAAAACACAGTTTTTGAGTAAAACCAAATACACAATAACCCTAAGATTAACTAAGACAGTATGCAGATCTCATATCTACAATAATTAGGATCACTTGTAATGGAAAGCAGAAAAAATTCAAACATCACAATATTTTACCCCGCGCACACCCACACAACGTTACAGATTGAATTTATTACTTATGTATCCATAAATATAGGCTATAATAAGAGAACATCAAAATGCCAAAACTGCTAATGCGCTGTACCTTGTTCTCATTGGAGCCCGGTGATACAGCAACACGATAGAATGAAGGCATGGGTGTAGCTTTAAAATTAAGTCTTTCCCTGAATTTTTTAATTTCAGCCTTCTTCTGTTCCTACAAACACAGTAATTCATGCATCTGATACAGATAGAATTATGGAAAAGA
This sequence comes from Populus ilicifolia, assembly GCA_015708895.1. NCBI lineage: Eukaryota > Viridiplantae > Streptophyta > Magnoliopsida > Malpighiales > Salicaceae > Populus > Populus ilicifolia. The sequence goes on from SRLM01000224.1 coordinate 1,087,898, forward strand.
TATATTCAAATTGCTATAAGATACGCTTGAGTCCATTACAAGCTTCATTCTCATTAAGGGATGATCTACGACACAATTAGAGAATTTCAGAAGATTATTAAAATTTGGCTTTGTAGAAGACTCGGCGTATAATGTAGCAATCTTCTTTTGACATAAGGAAGTATCACAGGAGCAAGTACAATATCAATGCACTAACTGACAACAACAAGAGCCAGCTATTGGAGAAATTTTTACGTACTTTTGTTTTTGCTTGAATCTGATTCGTTTCTGCCTCCTTAGCATGCAATTTTTCTTCCAACATCATATAGAACTGAATCATTTAACAAACGATAAAAGGATTGAGCATTTAAATTTGACTGCTAGCCACAGAACTGTAAAATTCCAAACAACAGCAAGCTTGGTCACCTCTTTTCGCCTTTCTGCTCTTTCAACACTTTTGAAACTGAAGGCTGCAGCGCATGGCATTGTGTCTGGCTTTATTGAATTAACAATATGCTTATTTCTGCATCACAATTACTCTATATCTAAGTTCAGAAAATAAAAAATGCTCGAACATTAGAGCATCAACTGATGATGTATGTTTTGGACCTGTTCGCTCTCAGATGAGACATAGGTTCAACTTTTTTTGATCTAGATGGTGGAGATTCAAATTTCTTTACTCTTGATTCCCTTTCACTGCACAACAATACAGACATCTTAAAGGCCGAAAACATGGAAGATGCAGGTTTGCAATTTGCACGAATCAGAAAGTACCTTCTACTCACAGTATGTGACCTTAAATTGCCACTTTCAGAATTCTGAGCACAAAAATAAATTTTGAAGTAAATAAAAGCAAACGCCAAAAAGAGCGTTTTTAACTATAAAGTCAAATTGAAAATGAAAAATAAGCCAGTTTAGAATATCGATAACAAATTAATCCAAATGCTCACCTCTTCATTTTTAGCTCCATGCAACGTACGTCTAGTAGGAGTGGCAGCTCGTGATGACTGCTTTTCTGATTTTGCTCTTTGCGGTGTTCCTCTTTCTCCTTTATTCTGAGTTTTTGCAGTAGTTTTTGACACGTTCTTAGGGATCTTCTGGAATTGACTGCCATTAATCGGAGACCTCATTCTGGGGTTCGTGGATTTACATTCCCCAGAATCTCTCAGCTGGGACGACAAGATATAAAGAAACGCAAATCAGGGTCAATTTAGCACGATTATAAAATGATAGCAAGGATGGAAATTGTCAACAACAGCAGCAGTAGCAAGAATAACAGTGGTAAGAGCATATAGGCATGAGTTTGACATGGCAGAATGCAAGATTAAACTGAATTACTGCCATTTTGTTGTTCGTGTTGTGTCCCTGTGCATACGTGCTTCGTTTATTTTTTATCAGTCATTTAGTTTTTGTTTTTTTTTCTTAACACACCTTTGGAGAAAGATTTTGTTGATGCACTGGACTAGTGTTGTCAAGATCCTTGGCAGTTCCACTTTTTGGGGACAGAACAATTGTCACAGATGATTCATCTATTTTAGCAACATTATCATTAATGTTATCTTTCATTTCCATCTCTTGTTTGTCATTATTGAGATGCGACTCGACAAGTCCAGTTTCAATTTGATGTGCTTCCTCAGGTTTAACAGATTCGCCCACTCCTTTGACCGAAACATTAGCATGATCCAAAGCAGCTTCCACTGGAGATTCAGAAGACAGAACAATAGGATCCTCTCTTTCACATTCAATGACCTCTAATTGTCCATGATAATCCGGATCCTCGGGGCTCTCATCAAAGCAAGCACGATGGCTCTCATCATTTACATGATCAAACTGATCTCCTTGATTTCCATAATCAAATTCGTCACAGTCCACACTTTCCAGCACATCATCCTCACGGAGAGAATAATTGCAACTTCCGTTCATATCATCATCTTCTTCTCCTTCACCCAAATTTCCGTACTCGACATCCTCGCAGTTCTGGCATCCCCTCCCACTCAGGCCATCGAGTGAATCCGGTCTCCGAATACCCTTCTTCTTGAAATGGGCCTCAAAATAAGCTTTCTTCTGGATTACAGAACCTGGTTTTGAGCATTTTTCAACCTCTTCAAGATACTTGTTGTGAGAAAAAGACGATCTTCTCTCCCAAGACAAGTCTTCACTCTCAAATCTTCCAAAGGATATGGACCCAGAGTGCAGAGAATCTACCTGTCCAATCCAGAAATGTTAACAAATTCACAATATACCCTCGCTAGAAGAACATCAAACAAGCAAAACAAAAAAAAAATCAAGCAAGCCAATTTCAAGCATCACAAACTAAAAGTTTTTTTTTTTTTTTTTTTGGTGGACAATGAAGAAAAATTGATAACTTCCTCCCAGAACGAGAGAACATGAAACTGAGAACTACTAAAATAACCAACCAGTTTTCCATGTAAAATTGATGGGTGATTAAGTAAATAAAAATAAGACGTCAAGACAAAATTAGATAACTTTCAAGAACATGATAAGTTACCTGAAAGCTAATGCAGTTGCTGCGGCTAAATGGTTCTTGAAATTCTCCCGCCATCACTTAAAATGAAGCACTAAGCTTTGCAGTGAGGGATCAGTAGCAGCAAAGACATAGATTGATCTGATGCTCTCTTTTCTTCTTTTCAGTTGAGACTTGAGACAATAGTGTGCAAAGGGGGACGCTCTTCGCTTGAAAAGTCGATCACTCATCCATCTCTTCCTAATCATGTCATGTGCCGGTTGTCTCTTTTTTGTCTTGTTTCCATTTTCTTTTTTTCTTTTTTTTAATGGTCATACTCCGTTAGTTTCCACGTTCAGATTTGGGGATCGACGGTTCGGTTTTGGATCAGAGCGGTTGATCTAACGGAATAGAAACGGAGGAGGGGGACGACCACGTGGCAGTCTACTAAATTGCTGACATTCCAGCTGTCTTTAACTGAGAAAGTTTTGTGTGTGAGAGATATGTATCGTATCCTGTATTGCTATTCGTAATGTGAATTAACAGTTATTATTTGCTTCTCTCTTCTCAAATTTCCAAAAAAAAGAATAGTCCCTCTTCTTTAGAATTTATAATAATTTGAGTTTCTTGATCAGTAATTAGCTTTGCTTCTACTCCATCATATGGGATTTTAATTTAAAGAAAGAGGTGGGGAAAATATTTTTATTTATTAATAATATCAGTTTTTTTTAATATGAATAATCTACTTAAAATTTGATATGAGAAATTGCTATCGATTTTATTTTAAAAAATTATTCTTTAAGAAAAAAATGAATTTCATTGCAAACGTCTAAATTAAATATACAAATATAAATATAACTAGAGACTGTTTGCTGGATATGACAATAATCTATCATTAATAGTTATTTCAGTTAATTAATTGTTTTATTTCTTTTATATTATCATGATTATCGCTGCATTTGGCATGAGCTTCCACTCAATCTGATCTTTCGCCTTGAACAGAGAGTTAGGGTTGATGTGAAGGCGAGAGTTAGAACTTTTAGGGTCTTTATTTTTCAACAGCCATTGGAGCATGCTTCATGGAGTTAGGGTTATGGATGGGTTACAGTCGCCATATAATGCAGTTGATTAGCTACTTCAGAAAACCCACAGCCAGTATCCCATCTTCAATAAAAAAGAGGAGAGGGAAAATCATTGAAGAAGTGAGTGCAATATGGCCCTTTTCCTCTTTAATGTAGCCTGACGTTGACAAGATAACACCTTCAAGAAAAGAAAGGAACAGACAAAAGAAATAAAATTGAGAGGCTGAGCCTTTTTGTGGTAGGTCAGAATGATTATCATCACCGCTGAACCCCATGTAAAACCACCGTCGTCCTCTGTGTATATCATATACGATATACACCACAAAGATCGTGCAGATATTGTTAGGATGCTGACATGCAAACTCGACAAGACAAAAGGTAAGGGATAAGATAAAATGAGAAACGACACACAAGAATTTACGTGGTTCACCCAATTTGGCTACTTCCACGGGTAAGTATAGAAGGATTTTACTAAGTAATGTGGGAATACAACTTCTCTCTATTAATAGGAGAATAACAAAATCTCTCTATTATTAGGAGAAAACACCTCACTTACTATCTCACAAATACCTCACAATTTTGTGGGATTACTCTCTTCTCATCCTCTCTTCCTCTCTTCTTGTGATATATCTTATGCTTGGATGCATTGCCTATTTATAGGCAAGTATCCATGCAAAAGACAAGGAGTTAGGCAAATAACATCAATTTGGTGCATACAATTTTTGACTAAGGTGTAAAAGGATGACTACACCTTCTCCCACCATTTTTGACTAAGGATGGCTACACCTTCTCCCACCATTTTTGACTAAGGTGGTTTGGCTTCACATTCTCCCACTTGAAGACTTTGATGATTTAATCAAGTCTTCACACTTGATCATTTGTGCTTCTTCTATCCTTTCTATACTTGCCATCTGTATGCTGTTTACGTTTCTATTAGGCCGTAAGAGGATCTGCACCATATATACTTATCAGTGTTGACCGGTTTCGTCAAAGCATCTGCTGGGTTTTCCTTTGTGTGAATCTTCTGAAAATCTACACTTCCATCTTCCACCACTTCACGAACAAAGTGATACTGAACATCTATGTGTTTTGTTCTTGAATGAAACGCTGGATTCCTTGCAATATGCAAGGCACTTTGACTATCACAATACAAAAGAATATTCTCTTGTTTGTGCCTGAGCTCCTCCATAAGTTTCTTCATCCATATTGCCTCTTTACAAGCTTGTGTAGCTGCCATGTACTCAGCTTTTGTTGTGGATAACGCTACAACAGTTTGTAGTTTAGAAATCCAGCTCACAGCTCCTCCTGCAATTATGAACACATAGCCTGTAGTAGACTTCCTTTTCTCAAGGTCACCAGCAAAATCAGAATCAACATATCATCTGATAGTAAATTCTGATCCTCTATAACATAATGCAGCATCTGAGGTACCCTTGATATATCTCAAGATCCTCTTAATAGTATTCCAATGCTCTCTACCAGGATTTGCCATGTATCGACTAACTGCTCCCACTGCTTGTGCAATGTCTGGTCTTGTACATATCATGGCAAACATTAAACTTCCCACTGCTGATGCATACGGTACTCGAGACATCTCCATCCTCTCTGCTTCATTGCTAGGAGACATACTTGAGGATAATTTGAAGTTAATAGGAAGTGGGGTGGAAATTGGCTTACAATCTTGCATGTTGAAGCGTCGCAAGATCTTCTTTAAATAATTCTTTTGAGAAAGCCAAATCTTCCTCTTACTTCTGTCTCGGTAAATTTGCATCCCTAGAATCTTGTTTGCTGGTCCCAAGTCCTTCATATCAAACTCCCTAGCCAACTGTGCCTTCAATTCTTGGACTCGATCTTTGTTGGGGCCTATCACCAACATATCATCCACGTACAACAACAAAATGATGAAATCTTCTTCAAACCTCTTGTAATACGTACAATGGTCTGAACTAAGTCTGTTGTACCCAAGGCTAATTATGAAGGAATCAAATCTCTTGTACCAACACCTTGGCGCCTGCTTGAGACCGTATAGAGATTTGTTCAACCTACAAACCAAGTTCTCCTTGCCTGTTTCAGCAAAACCCTCTGGTTGGAGCATATAAATTTCTTCTTCAAGTTCTCCATGAAGAAATGCAGTTTTCACATCTAACTGCTCCAAGTGAAGATCAAATATAGCACACATTGCCAAGACTACTCTAATTGTCGTAAGTCGTACCACCGGAGAAAATATCTCATTGAAGTCTATTCCTTCTTTCTGAGCATATCCTTTCACCACCAATCTTGCACGATACCGCTCCACTTGATCATTGCCATCACGTTTTATCTTGTAAACCCATTTGTTGCCAATGGTCTTTCTTCCTTGTGGTAGCGGAACAAGATCCCAAGTATTATTCTTGTGCAGAGCTTCAATCTCCTCTTGCATTGCTGTCATCCACATAGATACATCTGTGCTTTTGATAGCCTCATGGAAAGTTGATGGCTCTCCATCCTCTGTTAGAAGACAGTATGCAATGTTACTTTCAGTAACATATTCTGAGTGCCAAGCCGGTGGTCTTCTTTCACGAGTCGACCGCCGAACTTCAGGAGTTTCAGACTCTATTTGTTCTTGCTCTTCATGCTCTGGTACAACTTCAGAAGAAGTATGATTCTGAGTATTTTCCACATGGACTGCTGTAGTCTCCCTTAGAATGCTATTATGTTCTTCCATTTGCATTTTACCTTCTGCAAATATGACATCTCTGCTGATAACTACCTTGTGGGCAGTGGGATCCCACAAGCGATACCCCTTCACTCCATCAACATATCCCAAGAATACACATTTTCTGGATTTTGAATCCAGCTTGCTAACTTCTTGTGTATTGTACATCACGTACACAGGACTTCCAAATATATGCAATCGAGAATAATCAGCTGGTTTTCCAGTCCACATCTCCATCGGTGTCTTCAACTCAATTGCAGTTGATGGAGATCGATTTATCACATAACAGGCGGTATTGACTGCTTCTGCCCAGAATGACTTTCCTAGACCTGCAGCCTTCAACATTGCTCTTGTTCTTTCTAATAGAGTTCTGTTCATCCGCTCTGCCACTCCATTTTGTTGTGGAGTGTATGCCGTTGTGAACTGCCTTTTGATACCTTCATGTTGACAGAAGTTATCAAATTCATCACTGGTATATTCTCCTCCATTGTCAGTCCTCAAACACTTGATCTTCTTTTCAGATTCAAGTTCTACCCGCGCTTTGAAAATTTTAAAGATTGTAAGCACATCTGCCTTCCTTCTAATTGGATACACCCAACATCTCCTGGAGAAGTCATCTATGAATGATACAAAGTATCTTGCTCCTCCCAAGGATACAACCGGTGCTTGCCAAACATCAGAGTGAATCAGGTCTAAGATGCATTTGCTCTTAGTTGTTGATGTGCCAAACTTCAACCTGTGTTGTTTACTTGTAACACAGTGCTCACAAAAAGGTAAAGTAACCTTTGTAAGCCCAGGGAGTAACTTCTGATCAGAGAGAACCTTTAAACCTTTTTCTGACATGTGACCTAGTTTTTGATGCCACATCATTGTTTTCTCTTCTGTAGGACTGGCTGATGCGATTGACACTTCTGCCTCATGATGTGTTTCTCCCATTAATGCAAATACATTTGCAACTGTTTTTCTTGCCTTTAAAACCACCAGCGCTCCTTTGATGATTTTCATGATTCCATTGTCTGTTCGGATCTTACAGCCAAGACTATCAAATTGTCCTATAGACAAAAGATTCTTCTTTAAGTCTTTCACGTGTCGTACTTCTGAAATAGTACGAATTAAGCCATCATACATCTTCAATTTGATGGTGCCAATGCCGACAATCTCTAAAGCATGATTATCACCCATGAACACTTTGCCTCCAGAGATAGGTTTATATGTATGGAACCAATCTCGATTAGGAGTCATATGCCATGTTGCTCCTGAATCCATTAGCCAGACCTCAGTGAGCTCTTCTTTATCTGTAGAGATTGTTGCTGCTTCACTATATAAAATCTCTCCATCTTCTGAGGTGCTCGCAACACATCCTTGAGATTTTGATGACTCTGCAGCATTCTCTATACCCTTTTTAAACCAACAATCCTTTTTGAAGTGCCCCCTTTTGCCACAATTGTAGCATTTCACAGCCTTCTTACTTCTTGATTTGGACCTCCCTTGCCTTTGACTCCCACTAGAGCCACGCTCTATTGATCTTCCCCTTGACACCAATAATGCCTCTGCTTGGTTTGAACTGTTTCTGTCTCCTTTGTTTTTGCGCCTATTTTCTTCTTCCAAGATAGCAGCTGCAACATCATCGAAGACTAGATAATCTGAGAGGATATTATTTGTCAAGTTGATAATGAGTTGATCATACGAATCAGGAAGACTTTGAAGTAAAAGCTCTGCACGTTCATTTTCCTCTATTTGCTGACCCAATGTAGTGAGTTGTGAAAATAGAGTTCTTATTGTGTTGATGTGGTCAGTCACCGACGTGGTTTCTGCCATTCGAAGGGTATAAAGTCTCCGCTTTAAGAAAATCTTATTGTGCAAAGACTTGGACTCGTATAGCTTTGTTAGAGTCTCCCATATCTCCTTAGCTGTTTTCTTCTCCGCCACACTTGATAATACTTCATCGGCTAATGCTAAATGTATGTTAGCAATAGCATTGCCATCCATCTCATTCCATTTTGTATCATCAGTGATCTCTGCGGGTCGATCTCCAATTGCTGCCAAGCAATTGTCTTTCCTTAATATTGCCTTGATTCTCATTTTCCACAGTGAGAAATTGCTCCCATTAAACCTCTCAATCTCGTACTTTGCTGCCATTATATTCACCAAGATTTATTCAACTATCACCGTTTCACAGTTCTGCAACGTATATAGAAATAGTATCGTGTGAATAATACTTCACTAAGTAAGTTCCCAGGAAAGATTGGAGGGGTCACAAACGGTCCCGCTTAAAACCCAATCTCCTTAGACAGAACTTCCTAGACTGTATTTAATCACCGCACTGACTTTCTATATACGCCAACAGTAATGTATGTGAACAGTATCGTATGGATGAATAGTGCCGTATAGGTGAATAGTGCCGTATACGTGAATAGTAACCGTATACACAAATAACTTTTGTGTATTAACAACACCAACCAGGATGCTCTGATACCACTGTTAGGATGCTGACATGCAAACTCGACAAGACAAAAGGTAAGGGATAAGATAAAATGAGAAACGACACACAAGAATTTACGTGGTTCACCCAATTTGGCTACTTCCACGGGTAAGTATAGAAGGATTTTACTAAGTAATGTGGGAATACAACTTCTCTCTATTAATAGGAGAATAACAAAATCTCTCTATTATTAGGAGAAAACACCTCACTTACTATCTCACAAATACCTCACAATTTTGTGGGATTACTCTCTTCTCACCCTCTCTTCCTCTCTTCTTGTGATATATCTTATGCTTGGATGCATTGCCTATTTATAGGCAAGTATCCATGCAAAAGACAAGGAGTTAGGCAAATAACATCAATTTGGTGCATACAATTTTTGACTAAGGTGTAAAAGGATGACTACACCTTCTCCCACCATTTTTGACTAAGGATGGCTACACCTTCTCCCACCATTTTTGACTAAGGTGGTTTGGCTTCACAGATATCGCATATAAACCTTACCTCCGTTCGGTTTCTCATTTAGCTTAGACATTTCGCTTGCCTGTTAGTCTTCAAAATAGGCCATCGATTTAGGTTCTTAAAAGTCTTGATTGATGGCCTGAGAATTCCAAAACACTCAATGTTTTGGACATACCGACCTTGAATACGACTGGTATACCCGAGGTTGGTTTCTATACTCGAATGCATTTCTCTCTAAGCAAACCTGATTTATACCTTACTGGCCACGAAAACAAATTTAACATGCAATTAATGTTTGAGACTGTATCTTCTGGCCACTTGTCCTCTAGAGATTTGTCATCTTATTGTCATCATCGATAAACAACTCATTAAAACTCAAAAACTATAGCAATTTTTTTTTCCATGGCTTTCACTACTAGAAAAATAGCACATACAACAAAAAATACTATAAAAATTCTAAATCTCATCGGTAAGCTATAATAATATTTTTTAATAAAATATTTTTTTCATTGTGTTCCTTGATATATGGTGAAATTTTTTCATTTGTATATATTAAATAAGTTATAGTTAGAAATAAATAAATAAAAAGATAACATTTGTTATTATTATAGAAGATATTAATGACGAAATAAACTCATTATTAATATTTTATAGGTAGTTTTAAAATTATAACTTGACAATTGACCTTCTCTCTCCCCTACCCTACTTCTTCTTTTTCTTTTTCTTTTTGCAAAAAAAAATCACTAATTACCAGCTCATTTTGTGTGATTGTGAAAAATAAAAAAGATGAAAAGTTTTTCCTGCTAGTTGGCCTGGTCACGGCAATAAACAAGAATAGCTAAACAAGTTTATAACTTATGTGATGCATTTTAATTAACCAAGTCCTAACAACAAGTGAAAGAAAGGTTCTCTGTGAAGTCAAAACTCGAGCATTGCATGGCTATTTGGTAATTTGGTTGCTTCATTTTGTAGGCTAGTAAGAAAGGCTGGCCCAATTTGATGGAGAGTGCCCATAAAATAAACGAAATATATGTTCTTTATTATTATTATTATTATTATTATTAACTTAAAACTTAAAACTAGCAACTAGAAGGATCGTTGTTTAGTAGTATAACTTTTAGAATTTTTTTTAGTAAAGTTTAATTTTTTAAAGCCTAAATATCCATTATCATTGAGAACAATTATTGAATTATATATAAAATATCTTTTCTAAATCTATTTCACGTGAATGAAAATGAAATAGAACAGTTGAATGATTTTGATTATGAAATACACCTTATAACTCATGATCACCGCAAGAGGAAGTTAGCAACCAAATGTGTTTTTGGGTTAGCAAATGATCATGTGTTAGTGAACAAGATGATATGCTGTTAGGGATAACTTTTGAAAAAGATGGTCGACTTATATCTATTTCTATTTGGGACTTGACCTGAAGTGAATTTTAATTTAAAGTTATGTCTAAAATTTTAACAGGTTGGGATTGAATTACAATTTAGTATTTAGTGTAAGTTTAAAAGAAATTAATTAGAAAGCATTTTTCATAAATATAGCTAGTTTTTTGTTGTTGTTGAATTGAGTCTCAATTTAAAGTTACTAGGTGATGCAAGTGTTGGGAGAAAATAATATTGTGATTTAGGATTTGATATTAACCTCGGAATAATTAATTAGGATGTGTTTTTTATTTGTTTTAATAGTTGAACCTAACACAAATTATGACTTGGGTAACTTGTTAGAAAATAATTATGTTTTAATTTAGAAATGCGAGTTAATTTGGAGGGAATTGATTGGGATGTGTTAAATAATGTGTTTTTTTGAGATTAAATTGAGTCTCCATTTAAAGTTTGGTTGAAGATTTAAGTGTTTTTGAATGTTATATTTTCTTGCTCATTTCATTATCTTATTAATCTTTGTCTTATTCATCTTATAAAATAATCAATTTATAAAAATATATTAGTTATAAAATAAAATCAACTAATTTATAACTTTATTTATTGAGGTATATTTACATGTACATGATTTTTTAGTAATCTCTTGTACAAGGAAGGTATTGCCATTTTAAAAAAAATAAAAAAGTTATTATTATTTTTATTTTTTTATTTATTTTAATTTTTTTTCTAGTCTATTTATTTGGATCTTTTTTAAAAGAAAAATATTAAACATGTTACTGGTATAATTACTAACAAACTAAGTTCATAGAAAAGTTTTTGAGAGTTAAAATATATATATATATATATATATCAAATGCCACTAATAATATATAAATCATTGATAAATTTTTTTGTTAGTAATATAAAATAAATCATCAATAAAATTACAAATAATTACAAGCATTGGTGGTATAACATATTCATCAATGAAATTATCTATAAAATAATACCAATAAAATTTTTTTGTTCAGCAAGTCTTTTTCATATATAAATTCATAAGTATTTATATTACATAAGACTTGCCAACATAAAAAAAAATTGCTACCAAGATGTTTTTTGAAGACAAATAACTGAATATAATGTCGTAAGTAAATGTTTTCCTAACAGAAACAATATCTAAACAGTGACAAAACAATCCGATGGTAATGTGTAAAGTTATGATAATGTTTGTATAACCATAGGTGACACCCAGATTTACCATTCTACGGCACACATCTATACGAGGTCAATAATATATAAATAGTCTTAAACCTCAAAGGTCATCCTCTCTTCCGGTAAGAAAATAAACAAAACAAACAAACAAAGAATTTATTTTCACTTCTACTTATACCTGAATATTTTTTGTAACTATTTTCTCTTACCTAAACTGACTTTATATCAAAAGTTACCCAGACATTTAAAGTGATTGAAGCGCAACCTCACACACCTTTAACCCGTAATAATTCAAAGAAGACCATAATTCTCACAGGAGACTTTCACTGATCCCCCCAGCCACTGAATAATACTAAAAAAAAGAGCGAACCACCCAAAAGTGGTGGATTTGTTTTCTAGGGTGGGACCCTAAAACTTTTAGACGGATGATGGAACCATGGATTGTTGCAATGATTGGAGCCGTTTGATTAAGGGGCCCATGGATCTAATTGTTTTGCGTTAACCTTCTGCACCGGAGGTAGGAAACCAGTAATCTACAACTACTAATAGGGACAAATCCTGAATTATATTAATGCACCTGCATGGGCCGTGCATGTCTCGCGGGTACGCGGCACATGGATGGTACCGGGCCGCCCATGACCTTGTAAACCGAGTTCAGATCTCCCCATGGTCGATGCTATCTTGATCATAGTAGTCAGGAAGGAGGGATCCAAGACACGTGATTGAATCAATAAAATCATGTAATTTAAAAAATAAAGTGAAATACTCTAGCACAATACACAGTGATTTAAACAATAAAATAATCCCTTCTTAAAAAAACTGAATGCATCTAGGATAAGAGGTAAGATCTTTTTTCCAGATAAATTTATTAATATATTTTTTTAGTATAATAAAATGATTTGATTGTCTTTAAAAAAAAAATACATACATTTTATCTAGAATATTTTTTGTTTTTCAATATTATCTGCATAATAAAAAAAATACCTTCATACCTTAAACGCAAAAAACAAAATAAACTAAGTGCTCCAGTGCCTTTTAGACTTCTTATGAAAATTTGATATAAACCCTCTTCTCACTCGCTGTAGATCTCGGTGAAATGATTAATACTGAACTTGTGTTTGAGAATGTAGCATGAATTAATTTTCAAAGTTTTTTTATTTGAAAGTATATTAAAACAATATATTTTTAAAAAATTAAAATTATTTTTATAGTTGCTCTTACAAACAATCTTAAAATATTAAAAAAATAATTTAAAATAAAAAATATATAATTTTTTTACAATTTTCTTTTAAAACACAAAAACAGATTGCTTCCTCCGGTCACACGCCTCCTTAGATAATTTAGGATTCGAAGGGGTATTGCGCATCACAATTCCCGTCGAAGGACAGACAATCCCGTTCAGCCGAACTTGTTGACTGCCATATGCTGTTGGGAAGGAGGAATGGAAGGTCAGCCAAGCTGCACGCATGCAGCTCCTCGAAGAACGTACAAACTGTCATGTTGGAAGTGCCGCCTGGCCATGAACATTGGACATCAAGAATACGCGTGTCTCCATGGAAAAAGTCCCCTCTCCTCTCCTTTCTCCCCAGAGAAAAAGACAACCAATCAGTAATCAGATCCATCCACGCTTAATTCCTGATCCCAACATGTTTTTATTATCAACACTTGAAATTGTTTATTACCAAGGACTCAAGTTGCATATAGAAGAATTATGCATGACCTCGTCTATAACAATATCACAAACCAAAATCTATGTAACAAATGATACAAGATCATGACACGTCCCCGAATTAATATTCCATGTCTAGATGAAAGTCCATCGCTGCAACCATAAATTAGAGGAATAGAGGTGAGGAGAGGTGGTTTTACTTGAGTTTTGAGATTTGCACGGCAAGGGAGGCGGCGGGGCCGGTGAGTATTATGTATACCGTGCTCATACTTTAATTTAAAGATTCACATTTTGACACGGCCATGTGACGAGGTGATAAATCATTAGTATACATTGAAACGTAATGTTCTTGTAGAGAATGTACGTGAGTTTCACGTGACTCCATGTGGTCTCTCTTCATGAATGAGTGTGACCAGGCTCGTGAATGCGTGCAAGACTTTGCACTGTCCTTTGGGGATAACTCAGACGCGAGTATCCAATGAAAAGGTCCTTTATTCTCTGGACCCCACTCTTAAAGACTGGTTTAATGGCACCGCGTGCAGGCCCCTGGCTCGTTGATCCTGTTGAATTAAATCAGATGGCTGGAAAACGAGGGATTGGATGGATATGGCGTCCACTTCAACCTTGTTTTTTTTATTAATAATTTAAATATAATATTATAAAAAAGTCCAAAAAAATAAAAATAATTATTTTAATATATTTTTAATTAAAAAATACTCTTAAAATAAGCCTTACATCACATTAACAAACATAGTCGTACAATTTATTCCTTTTAAAAAATAAGGTGGTTTTGTTAAAATTAATTAATTAATTAATTTTTTTAGTTAAAATCTCAAACTAAAATGCCCAATTAAATTAAACATGATAGAGTTGATCCAATTAGATAATAATATAAAATATAGTAAAGACTTGTGAAAGGGTTATTAAAGGAAATAGAAAATCTATCAAAAAAAACTTATGGTTAAACTGTAATTAACTAGCTAATTTGCCACTAAATTTGCTTATATGTAGACATGAAGCACCTAAATATCCCATTTTTTTGCTAATAATTCTCTAGCATGCATGATTAGATTATAATTTTTATTGATGATAATCTTTTTTTAGTTATTAAAACAATCGCTAATGGCAAATTAGATTCCAAAATAATTTTTCAGAATCTTTTAAACTAAACTAATTTTAAACTAATGGTAATTGCCTACAGCTGAGTACCCACTGATGTGCAAATCTCCTTGTTATGAGTGAAACCAACAATTCATCTATCTATGGCATCCGTAATGACTATACCAGCTCTAACCACCCGTAGGTTTTTCTTGCCAGAACTATCTTCGTTAATCTTCATCAAATCAATTGGAGGATATCTTCGCCCTATACAAACCCTCTATTTGGTATTATCTTTGAATTTGGATTCACCAACCATATAATGAATGACATCATCTATAAATCTCTTGATCATTTGAACAATGCTGGTGTAAGAGGATGTAGAAATACTCAAAATTTGATGGTTTTTCTACTTTTATATTTGCCATAGTGCAGTGACAAATTCACAACCCATAACTTTCTCTTAGAGCTTGGATGGTGACCTCAAAAGGTATTCGGTAGCTAGGTATACTAGTCAAGGGAGTAAAAAGCCTCTCGATCTACAACTTCATTAATTTTATCCCAAACCCCACGTGCATTTAGGCAGTCATGAAGAGCATGGATGATTGTTTGTAACTCTATCAAACAATGACTATAATAAGGGTTATAAGTGATTTTCTTTCTCTATCTGACTTTATTTGTCATGATGGCCCCGTGAGTTACTGTCCAAGGGAATATCTTCACTCTTTTTAGACCTTTTCATTGCCAGATGATCTTTCAATTAATTTATTTATGTCATGTGTTTTAGTATTAGTCAGTTATATTGCTATAAGATTGGATAAAAATTAACATATACTAAAAGCATCCACTTCTTTTATTGTAGCACAATTACTATTCATTATCTTATAGAACGTTATGGACTGAAACAGTATTAAAAAAAAAGGCCAACTTGATTCTTGAATTTTTATTTTGTATAGTTTAACTATTTGAGCCCAAATCAACACTTAATTGTAATTTATTTATACAGGGGAGGTTGAATTGAATAAAAAGAGGATTGAAATGAAAAAAATAAGTGAAATAGATAACAACTTTAAAATTTATTTTAAAGTTTATTTTCATAACCTATATTTTTTGGATCTTGGATAATTAGTCCTTTTAAATTTTAAAAATTCAATTATATACCAAACTTTATTTACTTACTGTTTTTTCAGGTGATAAAAAAAAGAGGGACTCAATGAATTTCAGCGCATAAAGAAAAAGTTATTGTTGACAACTATTCCAGCCACAAAAATGATCGAATTTTATGTCAAATGGTTTCATATGATAAGAAAAGTTCAAACTAAATGTTTTTTTTTGTTACATTTAAAGTGCCTAAAAAATATACATGAGCTCATAAAGATTTTTGGTTTCGGGCTTTAAGGTATTTCTTCTTCTTTTTTAAGTTATGGATTGGTCCAACAAGGTTTTTATAGTATTGTTTTAGATTTTTAGGGTAAAAAAATATATTGAAAATGGATTTCTAGGTAAAAAACATGAACCTTGTTTTTTTATTTGCCATAAAAATTAAAATATAAGAATCCAGATGACATGTCATTTATTTCTTTCAAGAGAAATTAGGGTAAATCACATGTCGTTGGCTCAATTAACTTAATTTTTTTTTATTGCTTAGGATTGACCTATGAGTCATTTCTTGATGAGCTTTATCTTTAATAGATTTGTGATTTTTATTATTATTTTTTATCAATTAATTAGTTGATCTTGAATTTAATTAATGTTATGGTTGTGAAATATGATATTAATTAAAATTGAAATCATGACATTTCTTGTTATAATTGTTTGATTTTTAATTAAACATTGGGATTCTAAATTTTAATATCTAAAAGTATGTTATTTCACCAAAAAAGTTTCCTGCTATATAAATTCACTATTTTTTTATATGCTAAATACAATTTATCCCTGTTTTTTTTTTGTTTGCTAAATGCACAATTTACCCCGTTCTAACTAGTCTTACCTCACATCCCAAACATCCCTATATCACTTTACTGAAATTAGCGATAATAATTGCAGCGTAATATATCAATCTTTGCAGGGTCATATAAATTAACAATGTTTTTTATATGTAAAGCTTTTTTTTATTTATATTTTTGGTGTTGTTTTCGTGGAATAGATAATCAAAACTTCAGAAACAGAACCATGATAATACACTAAATACAGAAACAAAGAAGTCTTTCCCATGCCTCCATGATTTTTTTTCTTTCCCATCAAACATTCTGTTCGACATTTGTCGAATACATCCAAAACTTAATGACTGCAATCCACATGGAATGTCTCTCAGCTCAAAGCTATCATAAACATTGAACTCAGGAGACATGACCCGGGAGTAAAAAAAATAAAGAGTGTATAATTGAAGTTTGGATAGAATCACTTCCAATTTTTTAGATGATTAAAATTACATCCACATGGCCTAATGCCTAAACAAATTCGTATACCAGGATTTCTGTTTCCCAACAATTCATATTTCTCTAATATATGCTTCTTCTTCTTATTTTTTTCTATCTTTTTATCTAGTACAGACTGACTTACTTTGTACTGGTCTGATCACTGATAGTACAAACATAAACTAGAAACTGCATCACAAATATATAGGATGAGTTGGGCTAAAAAGAAAGTGGGGATGGTGACAATCAATTCTTAGATTTTAGAAATGAAGCCGTCTTGGTTATTTCCCTGAGAGGTTTATCATTGAACCGAATTATATTGTAGCAGAGCGCTCCAAGGATGGTACCAATAGGGGGGCCAACAATGTAAACCCAGATACCCTTAAATTGACGCATCACTATTGCAGGCCCCAAGCTCCTAGCAGGATTCATGGATGCCCCAGAAACAGGCCTGTAATCAACAATTATAAAGGCAAAAAAAAAAAAAACAGAGAGTCACATGAAGAATTGCTATTCAAAAAGACACTGGCGACTTGGATTGCAGCAAGCAAGGGAATTACCCAGCAACGAAAACGTTCAACATAATTGTCATTCCAACTGCAATTCCTGCTAATTCTCCAATCTGCAAGAGTCGAGAATCGAAGAATTAAAATTATATTTGTTTGCTAGATGTAAAGTTTATATGTACACATTTTGAGCATAATCTATTAGATATTAGTAATCAATCTTTCGAACGCAAAGCCAGGTATTCCTATGGTGCTTGTGATTTAAGCAACCAACCAGGAGGGATGGTCTGCTTGTAAGCTAGCCTAAACAACCCCAGGCTACTATAATAAAAATAAACAAAAGACATGTTTTTTTTTCCAATAATAAATAATATAAAATGAAATAAGTATTTTTAAGAGTAACTAACCGCTCTGTTATCAGTGGCAACACCAGAGATAACAAACATTAAAAGAAATGATATAATTATTTCAGTAACAAAAGAACGAATGTCGGATCCAACTGGCATTGTCCCAAAGTAAGCCTCTTTTGTCACACTAAAAAGAAGGCTTAAGGTGCCGCTAGCAAGGAGCGATCCAAGTAATTGTGCCATAATGTACAGAGGTACCTAAAAATATATGAAAGAAAAAAAAAACATATTTTGTAAGAAGTTCATTAGTCATTATAACCAACACCTTTCTTGATGAGATGTGCCCCGCCAACAAGAACAACATGTACAAAGAAATAATGAATATATATGAAGACCAACCTGTTTATAAGGAAAATGTCTAAAAATGGCGAAAGTAACAGTGACTGCTGGATTGAAATGTGCACCAGAGATATGACCAACAGAGTAAACCATCACCATCACAATTAGACCCCATACCACACAAACTCCTGGAAATGTTACAGAACCATATATCTGATTGACCACGACCGATCCACAACCCATAAAAATTAAGAAAAATGTCCCTATCATCTCTGCTATTATCTGGCAATAGAAAGAAACTTATTAATAACATAACTTTTTTTTTTGTATAGCTAGATTGTATCTGTAAGTTTATATAATGAAAAAGAAGAAGAAGAGATACGAGTTTTTTTAGTACCTTCTGGATTATTTGAATAGTAGTTTCAGATGGTGAATCTGTATCAAAATTTTCTGTGTTTTTACCACCTTCTGTATCTTCACTTAACTCATTATTCCAAGGCATGTTGTGAAGAAGAAAATGATGCTTATTTCTCTTCCAGGTCAAAAAATTTGCTGTTCGATAAACCAAGAAAATAAATTTATATATAGTAAAAGATTAATGTCATTGCTTGGAGATTGATGGCTTAGCTATTTTGACGAGTTTCTCATGGAACCAAGAGAATTGTGTACTCTTTAGGCCAGTCATTTAGGCCTCTTAACAGGAATAGTTACCGCAATTTTGTCTTGGCCACTGTGAGTCAAGTCCCTGAGTGAAATTAGGGATTCCATTTCGTCATCTGGTTGTGAAACCATTGCCTATTAATTAGGCTTGACCCAGTTATCCTAAGACATGCTTGTATGATTAGACTCGCAACCTTTAGACTGGAAGTTTTATTGGGCATGGATGGTAACCTTCTGCCACAAGAGGGAAGAGCTTCCAGCTGGCTGCTAGTTATGACGTCTAGGACCAAAAATACCAACAGAGAAAATGGGCTCTCATACGGGCTGAGGGCCCAATCATAACCATCCGTCCAGAAATTGTCTAAGTAGAAGCCTTGTACTGTTAGCCTTTGCTCAAGATAGATGATAAGTAGTTTTACTTTTTCTAGACCTAGGCAGCAGCAGTACCTACCTAGGAATTCACGGGCTATAATACCGAGTGGGCGGCTCGGCCAATGACAGGGGCTTTCCACTTTTCATTGGATCACTTGTTTTCTTATTCTTTTGTGATGGGAAAAATGAAAAATGCTTATTCTGTATCTGTAGACTGTAATGATGACTGATGAGTAGGGGACCAAAAGAAAACTCCAGAGAGCTGTGTTCAGTGCTTTTGCTGAGGCAGTGGAAAGAAAGAAGGTTACGGCTAATATACCATGGACCCTCGATTCAAATCAAACATAATGGCGTCAGGTCCTCTTCTTTATAGCAGCCACTTATCCTAGGCCCTACAGATTAGCCCAGCCACTCACTCTCATGCCTCCTCTTCCTACGTCTCGAGCTTCCATCCTTTTTGACTCGGTGCTAAGAGTGAAATTAGGAGTGGCAGCTCCTTTAACTCAGTGGTAAAAATAACTTGAAAAGGAAAGGCTCTTTGCCTTTAGCCGCTCCAATCTCTCCTCTGGGGACCCTCTGCTACATGCCAGACATGGAAAATGTTGTCCTTTACAGGTGATCATTTTTTGGCCAATCACTGAATTTTGATAGGAAAACTGAAGCTATAAAGTGCGAGAAGAGACAAGTGACATGGCCACATGAGCACTGCCATGCTAAGACAATGTTGGGCCATTGTAACAGTCTGGTGAAACCAAGATTTTTGAACCCATTCACAAAGGGACGAATGAGCATCAGACCCATTAAGAATCCATCTGTTGGTCAAAAATCACATACAAGCCCAGAAAGCCTCTATTCCAGTTCCTCTTCCAAATTCAAGCCTGCATGATAAGATGAATTCAGAAAGCTCAAGAGAAAAATAGTGGTGCCATTTAGAGGGGACACGGGGTCTTTGACAAGATGCATCCCTGAGAAAAATTGGTTTATAGATGCTGTGTTGATTTGTAAAACGAACCATTCTTTCCCTCAGTCCCTCTCAGAAGGTCTCAATTCACCGCTCGATGGTCCCGGCCATTGTAGGTCCATTTCCCCGGCTCGTGTCTGCAGTTAACCCCGCAACGATCACGACCTTTCTCCCCTCCAATCTCAATGTCTTGATTAGTTTTTGTTTGCATGTGCTTATTCTTATTTCAACCACGGCTTGTGTATTTTTGGTCCAATCCCCGCTGGCACCAGATTTAATTACTCAACGACAAAAATAGATAGGAAAAAAAGAAAAAGGAAGGGTGGGAGATTGCTGATTATCGGTCCAATCCCCACTGGCACCAGATTTTCAAACTGGTTACTCGACAAACATTTCGTGCAAACTATTGAGTTACAGATTTTTATCAGTGTGCATCCAATGCCGTGTACCTCGTCCAATTAACTGAGTTGAATTCTTCGTGCCATTTCTTTTTTAAAATGAAGCATGATAGTGACAGGGTTGGTCCATTTTAAAATATTTCCTGCGACGCTTGCATGCGTAAATAAACAATGAAACCAATATTCGAAGAATTCCATGGTTTTTTTGTAAGGAAAAAAATTTGCAGTGTCATATATAGTCAATCGTGATGATATTTTGTCACCGGTTAATCAACACAAGATTATTTATTTATTTATTTATTTTGGGGGGGTTTGATTGTACATAATTTTTTTATCGAGGTACCAAATTAATTAGAAGCATGGGCCCCGTGTACAAAGGAGAATGAGGCCACGCACACGAGGACAGCACCGCTTATGTAGTTCCTGTTTGGCCTAGTCATATCATTTTGACATTTTCATTACCATACCCCAGAATAATACATCCTTATCATGTTTTGTGTTAAGTTGTACATTGTGGCAACTTTCTTGCATTCACGTGCGCACGTGCCACCATGTTATTAATTAACATACATCTCAAGAAGATCACACTTAAAATATTTGATTGAAAGCCAAATTGCATGCTACTTCTCTTTGGTTTTGCAATTTAATAGATCCAAACTAGGTCATACGCATTACAATGACACCTTCTTTATATGCTTGTAATGTTCACGTGCATGTATGCGAATATCTGGCTGATCCTGTGCATACCTCTAGCACTATTCTACCATTTGGATACCATTCAAATGGCAAATTACATGAATCTTGGTATTGCTTGTGGTAAATTGTCAGATAAAATATAAGTTTACTAGTATATTGTACCTGATTCATTCGCTACGGTTTGATTCAAATTTCTTGAAATATTAAAAAAGAAATTATTTGATATGAAATGTTTTGATATTATTATTAAACTTGGTATAATAATTCAAGTTTGGAAATTCTTTATCCAATCTTTTACTTAATAAGAATTTTAATCTAAATTATGTGAAAAATTTCCTGGTATAACTTGCTGGTTTTATATATCCAAATAAATAATTTTAAATTTTTTTTTATCCCGATTAAACTATTAAATTCATGACTCCAGTTATAAATTTTATTAAATTTAATTAAATTGTTATTTTATTGCATGATAAAAATGCTAGAATTGATTTGCTATAACTAACAATAAAAAATAAAATTAAATGAAAATCTTGTATTAATTAATAAAATTAAAAAAAAAAAGCAAAAAAAAAGCCATATAAATCCAAACAACCATTGCTCCGTGATAAAACATTAATCATATATCAATTAAACCCTTTTAAAGACTTGATTAAAAACAAGAAAAAGATAAATACCATACGATAAGATTTTATCCTATTTATAAAATTTTTGTAAATATTTCATTGCAAAAGAAAAGCGAAAATGCTCTTTGTTTATGCTCTTTCAAGCAAATAGTGTGCCCTACAAGAATCTAACCCCTGATCTTAGATTCCTTCAACCAAGTTAGAACACGAAGTTATTTTAAAATAATTAAAGTAATATATTAAACATATTCATTGTTTAAGAAAAAATGAACAAACCAAGTTGAAAATGGCTAACTTCCCGGGCTGCTACCTTAACTAAGGAAGGCATAACATTGACACCGGGCTGCCGGTTAACTTTCCACATGAACAGTGAACGCCATTAATTTTTTTTATTAGTTAATATATGTAATTATTTACGGAAGCCGATCAGAAAGTAATATCCGTTGTTGACTGTCTGAAATAAAACTCAAATGTAATAACTATGTATTTACGTGCATTTAATTAATTTGTCTTCTTTTAGGTTCTGAATGCGGCTTCAAGTTACATGTAAGCTGATGATTGCGTTTGTAGAGTTGCTGAGAGATCGAAAATGGAGGAAAAAACAACACAGAAACTAAAAACTATCATCTCCTCCCCTTTGTTTCCTGCTCAGTCACCAAATAGTGGGTTTTAATTAATTTTTTACCTATATGTTGATTTGAATCGCACAATTTTTGTCAACCATGAAAAATATTAAAAATTAAAACTAATTAAAGATACAACATCCCTTTATGGAAATTGTTTCAGGCAAGTGAATAATCGGTTATTCAACACCTTATCCAACAACATGGGACTGCCAGTTAAGGAGCCTCCTCCTAGCTAGCTAACTAGATATATATATGGCAAAAATTAAGTTTTCCCAGTAAAATCAAGAGTAGTGGTCATGTATTTCAGCAACCATATATACTCAAATTTAAAGAACAATCGGAAGCGATGGCGGGGACATATTTTCCACTCTTCCAATATATATATATATATANTATATATATATATATATATATATATATATATATCATCCACAAATTCTTGCTAGGCGAAGACTTTGAATAAACTGGGTCCATGTCCTTGTTAGTTGTTAGTCATACTTCATTCTGATGAGTCCCTATCTTAGTTGGATCTTATCTTCTCCAACCTTTCCTTTTCTCTTACCCCCAACCTGCAATAATACACCACCTTCGAGGCGTGTATATATTTGGCTTCAATGACTATTTCTTAACACCAAAGCCACATGACTAGGGTATGGCATCCACATGAGAATGGACCCGCACGCACAAGCTGTTTTGGCCACGTGTGCATGACCTGTGTGAAGATCATGCATGCCTCGCTGTCCTTGTCAAGGTGGTGCCACGCAAGATCAATTCAATCCAACGGGCGTGAGTTCTAAGTTTATATTTGACCATTGTCGAATACTGTGATGTGCTGGATAAAGATCGGATGGTCACTGACGCATCTATTTGATGCCTACCTCTAGAGATGGAAATTGTTGCCTCTGGGACGAAGAGGAAGCGACTATCATGGTTAGGTGTTTGATTCAAAAACAAAATAAATGAATAAAAAAGAAGATACCATCAAGTTTAATTACCTGGAAATATTAATGAAAGCGGTCAGTAAAGAGAGGGACAGTATTATCTCATGGGCACGTCACATAAAAAAGAAGAGTCCAAAACTGGCAAGTCAAGACATTATGATCTGCTCAAGAATGTTCATGATAACTTGATCGAATTTTGGGAATTGGAAGAAAACAAGTAGATGGAGACGTTCCTTTTTTAATAAGGAAGGGCAACAGAAAAGAACCCTTTTCTTTAAATTTTATACTGAAAAGATTATCATGATGAACAACTCGTCTGGCAAAGAAATGACTTGAAACCTAACAAGTTCTTCCATGTCGTAATATTATTGCTAGCATGCACATTGTATTGGGATCGATCATGCTCTTGAATATTCCAATTGTAGGAGATTCTGAATTGACTTTAATTTGTTTGTTTGAGTTTGTTTCTTTGCTTAAATTGGATGGGAATCACGAATTCAATTCGGTTGTCATTTTTATTTATTTATTATTAATTATGAAGTTCGGTTGTCATGTTGCTCTGATCATGACTTGTAACTAGTAGATTGCTTTAGCATGTAATGTCTCTTTTACTGTTTCTTGAAACTTAAAGGTATTGAAGTCTCTCGAGAGAAAGTCCCAGTCTCCTGAGAAGTGAGACCAGTGGAGAGGCGGCCAAAAGAAAAGGAGATGTGAGCTGCAGTTAGGCAGAGGCAAAAGCCGGAAATCGCGAGGGATATTGGTGCCCGGTGGTCCATGAAAGTTGCCTCATAAGACGGGATTGGAGCAGGCATGACCACGTCCCTAGTTTGGGGCTCGAATCTCTTGTACTCGATGATACCGTGGGCTTACTGACCTTTTGCGATGAGAATTGGGCCCAGGTACAATCAAAGAAAGGCGGTTTATAAGTATTGCTTGTAAAATTCAAAATATCTTAATAACAATGTTGGTGTAGCTCAACTTGTTTTTTTTTTTAAGTAATCAGTTTCAATGAAATAAATTTTAGTACTATTAAATATTTATATAATTTTTAATTTTTAAATTTATAAAATTAATCAAGATATATATAAATCAATCCAGGCATTTATGTTAATAATAATAACAAATATATTTTAATAATTCAGGGAGATAATGTAATTTATTTTTATATTTATAATACTTTCTCAACTATAATCCTTTTGATGGGCCTATCATGCCGTTAAATTTTAGCTAAATCTTTCAATTATATGTGATTCAGTTAATTGAAACTATAATCATATTCAACTTCGAAGTCTATTTTTTAAATTAAACTATTATTCTTTCAATATTACTAATAGTTTTTTTTTGGATCAAATAACATGCATTTGTCTTGTCTATTACATTAGAGGAAAAAAAAAACATGTTTATAGTATATGTTTGCAAGCTACTTGGAAGAAGATAATTTGGTCTCAAAAATAATTTGGGAACTAAGTGCATTTTACAGACACAGTTCCATTAATTTGGATTATACATCCTATGATAAAATGTCATATTATAGATGTACCGTGGTATCACCAATGTAATAAAGACAAGACAAATTGAAGCGGGATAGACTAGGCTATTTATCCTATATTCCATTTTTCATTGGTGCTCTATAAAGAGAGTGTATTTTGGACTACATATTTATATAAGTATGCAATTTAATTATCAGGATGTTATGATTAAACTCTTAAAAAAACTCCACCTTCTATCTGCATTTGTCTTTTAATACCAGCAAAATTTCTAATGTTGAAAAAAAAAATTACTGTGAAAAATAAACTTTGTTCAAAATGAGATAGCACTGTATTTGGGCTTGGTAATTAAGAAACGTCTCCGCAATCTTTCTTGAGATGAACTAGACAGGCCTGGTTCTTTCTAGACATCGAGCACTTAAAGTCAATCGAGGCTGTGTTGACTCAGGCTATCGTGTAATTGTTGAACTTTAGAGCTTCAAAGCAATCCGTTGAATTTTAATGCCAGTTTTAGCTACCAACTCAACACCCAGCTAGGTGTGGTCCAACTTTTGTAGAGGACTGTCTAGCTGCTAGCACTGAAATTAGCAGTAGGAATATGAGGTTCAAGTCACCACGCGGGGGGCTGATAACACCGTTTGTTGCAATCTCCCTACAATCCCACGTGAGACCGTACTACCCCCGATGGCCCCCTGTCTCACCGCGATAGGAGCCATCGCTTTCTGACTGTGGCATGGCATGTTGGTCTTACCCTCTTTAATTGCTTTTCTTCGAAATCCAAGGTTAATTAATTGATAATTGGGTAAATAGGATGAGATCTTCACTTCGATGGTTGTGGTTGGCTGTTTGTGTCTCGTTACCATGGAACTTAACGGTGGTGGATCTACGAGGCTAGCTAACTAGAGTTTCGAAGCCAACTTTGTGGAAAGTATGTTCCCTTCTAAAGCTACAATCCATCAAAAATAAATCTCGGGGATGGCAATTGCTTGCCGAAGTGGTTTCTTTGATTGATGAGAATATCGGTGCTACATGCCAAGCTTTGGTTAGATTAATTGGACTCTATTATTGAGTAATCAAGGATTATCTGACATGTATGCATCGCAATTAATTAATTTGTTCCAGGGTGTTGACTCTCTCCCTGCCTTGTTCCATCCAAGAGTTGCATCCGAGGACCGAAGGGGATAAAAATATGGGTTGAATTGCGTTAAAGATGCGTTCCCTTGAGAGATTAGAATCTTTACCACTAGTTAAAATATAATGATGGGATGGGAGGATGGTCTCTCGTAACCCAGAAGTCTCTCATTCAAATCCTAATCTTCGTTCTATACCTAGCATTGCTGTAGTTTTTGTAGTTGTAATTTTTAAAAACATAAATTATCACAGTTTCGAGGAAGAGTTTAAAACCCAAAAAATTATAATCTTTTCATGTTAAAAATGATTTTAATCACATCGAACCACACAACTAAACATACGATGTAAAATCTGGATGACGTTGCATCCCAAGTCTGACTACCAATCATGTGATAATAGCAAATTATGCACCTCTTGTATGATCATTTCATGATCCAAATCTTCATTAATTTCCATAGATTTTACTAGGTAGTTCAATAAATCAATTTACATCTACTGTTATGTAAAGATATCATTTCAAGCCTATCCATGTATAAGTGGGGAAAGCCAAACTGCATCATGTTTTCGATTCTATTTTTAATTAGTTGCATTCGATTGGACTAAAATATGTGTTCCAGTCCATCAAATTGAAAACATCATCGGCTAATATGGTTCGGTTAATCATGTCTGAAACATAATTTCGACACACACAACATAATAGTTAGTTCATTCAAATCATTAATCTCTCCTGTTTAGTACTCCAAACTCAAGATTCTAGAGAAGCTCTTCTCTCTCTAAGAACTAAAACTTCGCGTCTCCTTTCTCCTCCTTTTTCCAGGGTTGTTGCTCGCGGGCCAGCCCTAAAGTCGCCGTCTTTCTTCTTCTTTTCTCTCTTTCTATCCAATTCTTCATTTTTTTTTTCTTTTACGTTTTCTATTTCTATATTTTTATTTAATAAAGGGGATCTGGATCATTAGAAAAGTAGTTTTCAGCTTATTTATTTATTTATTATTATAGTCTAGATTTGAACCTTTGTTTCCATAAATTAACGGGCAGTTCTTTTGCTGGGTCTCTGCATGTTGGGGTTTATTTTATTTTGGCTAGTAATAGTACCATGCTTGTTTGAAAAAACTTGATGATTGTCGTCGAGGAGGAGGGATCTCTCAATTATAAGACCTGGTTTGGTTCTTTTATTGTTTTGTAATAATTTCAACTCATCGGTGAGCATACGACGCTATAAGTCACTGCTAATGCAATTCAAGTTTTGGACTTTAAGAGAGTTTTCACTCTTGTCGTTATCAAGATTTATTCCCAATGGATAAATTCAACCACTAAGGCTATTATCCTTTCTATATTGATTATATAGAAACAATATTGTATTTATGCCTTCATTGATATTAATAAAATATTATTCCGTGTTTTCAAATTAGAAATTCATTAACATAATAAACCATTTGAAGAATAGACAGCAACAAAATTGTGTCCACGCTTTACCGCTATATCTATTAAATTAGCTATAAAATATTTCAACAAAAAAAACAACAACTTTAAACGACATAGAAATACAGTGAAGACGAAGCACAGGACCAGAATAGAGTTTACGTGTACTCAATCTTTTACCGAAACATAAAAACAAATTATAATAATGCTACCAAATTAATGAATAGTAATTGAACAATAAAACACCACGAGCTTTAGTTTATTTTAGATAAGAATAATTTTTAAATACCAATAAAACTACAATAATGCCATGACTGCACAATAATGAAACAATAAACACGATCACTATTGGTTTTATTAGTAACTGGTAATTAGTAACTAGCAATGTGCAAAGTAACGTGATTAATCACGTGCCATCACTTTCATAATAGGAAAGTTGTTGTTTTTTACCAAACTAACACAGTTTGGTAAAAGTTGTGTGAAGATATAACATAAAATTAAAAAGCAATTGAAAATAACACACCTTCGCCTTACTGCTAATGAAAATCACACTTAAATTAATGAACTTTAATAAAAATCATGATTGTATTTAACAACAACTAATAAGAATAACACGTGTGGTTGTTTATCATCATATAGGCCTAACCCTAAATTTACCCTCAATCAAATCTTAAACAACTTTAATCTCAAACGAACTCAAAACCAATCACTAATCCACCAACCTTAAACCCGTAATTTAGAATGTGATGTTTTAACGTCATTTTATTTATTAAGTGTAACCTCAAATTAATATGAGCGATTTTTAAATATTATTTTAATTTGCTAAGTTTAAAGATATTTGATAATGATAATATTAAAATCAACATAATAATTAGTAAAAATAATATTATAAAAGTAGTAATGATAATAATTAAAAATATCTATAACTAAAAAAATATCACAACACAATAATACATCCAAGTTTATCTAATGAAAAATGAATGAGTTAGCTTTGTCAACTAGTATGACTTGCATCTATTTATTTAATTTTTTTAAAAAAAGATAGCATGAAAAAACTTATGAGATTTTTTAATAACTCAATTTAAAATAATAATTTTATTAAAAACCATAAATCTAAATAGCAGTTATGTGAAGCTATATTATTTTTTCAACGTGTCATGTTTCTAAAAAATTTCAGTAAGTGTCAATTTTATTTTATTTTTAAAAAAAAATCAGGAAAGTTGGACATGGTCACCAACCCACCACCCTCTTAAAGTAATCTTATGCTTGGCTATATAAGGTAGGGTAGGATTGATGGCGCATCAACAGCTAAAAGCAAAAGTAAGGTTAGCTGCCTTTGACCCCATTTTTCTTTCTTCTTTCTTATCTCTATATATTTTCCAATATCGCAAGCTCAGCTTCTCAAATCAGGACCCCTAAAGAGGGTTCCAATGGAATAAAAAGGCACAAAGGCCCCTCGGTTGAAAGGAGTTCCCTCAAAATATCCCTCCCCCCGTCGCATTTTTTACTCCATATTTACATGCCTTTTTCTTGATAGGAGGTTTAGGAGACCCAGGTACCATGTAGCAAGTCTTTGTCTCAATAAGAGAATGCATCATCGATTTTGTATATTGACAAGGTGGATGATTAATGCCTCCTTTTGATCATAATTGATAATCCTAGATAAATTACAAACACAAATGAAAGGCGACAAACGCAAATAATTGCTGGATATACGGACAATCAAAGCAAACACTAAGAAGAAAAAAAGGAACACTAAATAGTAAAAGGAAAACCCTTTTCTCCTCTTCCTCATATCTTCACAGGTTGAATCACTGTTCATTGTCTTTTTGTACTTACAAACCTCGATCCATAGCGGAAATGAAGAGAATTAAAATATCAGTGGTTGCCATATCTTTATCCCTTATTTTCCTCTTTGATGTCTCCCCCCCTTTTCTTTGTTCATCTGACCAAACCTTTGGAAAATGAACGAACTTTGGCTCCTAATGATTGCATGATCCTTAAATCAGGGCTTCCACTAAGTTAAAAATGTTTTCAGCTCCAAAAATCTTGGAAACTTTGGCAAATTCTTCACACTACAATCTTCTCTGCCTGGCAACGATCCTCTTGTTACAAGAACATATATTTTTGGCGCAGTAATCAATGCTACTGCCAAATGTGACACACGATCAGCAAGTAATCAAGATTCTCTTCGCTTTGCTCGCCTTCTGGCTACTGCTAAGTAGAATCGATCATAATCCAAGGAGAATGTAGTAAACAAGAGTAATTGGTAATGCTATCAGCATTCCAAAGATAACCCTGTATAACAAATATGGAGGAAAAAAATTAGTTTGTCTTTTCTTTTATGATATACTAACACATATATACTATTGAGATGTATAATAATTTATACTAGTATCTAGCAATATTTTACTTACGCGGTGCTAAGAATGGCTGGATGGACATTGTACTCCTTGGCAAACACAAATGGAACAATTCCTTGTGGCAGTGCAGCCTATTGAATAAGAATAAATTAATAGGGTAACTTCACGACCAAATTCACAATAATTAATCATGGTAAGCAATTAGAATATTAACTACAGGTACATGTAATCATTATTGCAGTTAATTAATTTATTATATTGTGAAAGTAAGTTTTACCTGAACAATAGCAACATGAAGGAGGGTACCACGGAGGCCGACGGCAATTGAAGCTGCGGCCATCACTGCAGGGCCAGTCAAGAATCGAACAGCCATGGCGAATGTGGCAACCGAATTCCCACAAGCAATTAGCTTCGGTTGTAAAGCCATAAAAAGACCTTTCACAATAACAACCAGTTAAATCAGTACATCTACGGAGAAATTAGATGCTAAAATCTTTAATCTCTCATGAACTCATCTACCTTGATCACTAATAGGAGATCTGGAACGGGCATCTATCACTATTCACAACCTACACCCACCGTCCCTGGACCGCAAGCTAAACTGGCCCCATATGTCGGATGGTCAATCTATTTATAGTCCAAGGACAAAAACCCTTTGATTTCTTGTGATTTGGTCACAACTCACAACCATCCATTCAACTGTGAGTTGTAGCACCCATACCCTCAACTTAGACGAGTGTAAAACCTGTCCTTGTACCATGATGCCCTACCGAGCCAAAGTACCTTTAGACCCTAGTGTGGTAACAAATGCGCCACATCCACTCTCTGGTCTCTACAAAGACCTAAGCCAAAAAACACTCTCGTATATAGGAACAAGTATATAATATAGTATGTTACTGCATGGTACTGTGAAAATATATGATTATGTGTCCTTTTGAATGGTCCCTTAATTCAATATCGACTGAACGTATTGTTTGAGCACTTGTGTGACCGAGGAGACAGTGAAAGGTTATATAAAAAATGATTACGTTATCTGAAAATCACAAAAATTATGACCGCTCACCTAAGCTGAACATAGCCATTCCTAGTCCAGCATCAGACAGTATGGAGATTGACTGTTTTATTATTTTAGGCATTTCCACATGCCACCTGCAATTTTTTTTTTTTTAAAAAAAGTCATTTAGTAAAACACCAAATATATCAATCATAGCATTTGTATACTATAAAGTAAGATTGGTGACATTTCAAATTGAACCAAGGGAAAAATAACTATAGATATACAAAATCGATAAACTAACCGGAAAGCGACTAGAGACCAAGTGAGACCAATGAGACTGGAGTATGTGTTGGGGTTTCGAATAAGTTTGCGCCAAACCATGATCAATATCAAACGGGTCATAACGCTAGCCGGAGGCATCTTCCTACTGCCACCAGAATCTGGAGCTTCGGCTGCTTTTGGTTGTAACTCGGCTGTTGAGCTGGACCCTAGTTTGTTAAGTCCAGTGGGCCCCTCTTTTTCCCTATGGTCTTCATCTACTTCTCTGCCCGCAAAACTGAAGTCCTCGCCAGCAAAATCTCCATCTTGTTGTGGAATAGCTTAAAAATACAAATACAAGTTAGAATAAAACATCAAAACGTGTGAATGGTTAACTGATTAATTAGATAATTAATTAGCTGTGCTTATGTAGCTGTGAGTTAATGTACTTTTGGTTTCCCCATTTTGCGGATCGTCAGCAACCACCATCCTGATCTCCTTGGCGCCCTGATCGGACCGTCCAGATTGCTCTGATGCACCAAAATCAGTCCCACCGAATACGTGGAGCCCACCTCCTTCAGAAACCGGTGATGCACTCGAGCTCCACACGAACATGTGCAGCTCCTTGGCATCATGGTTTGCCTTGCTATTTTGCTGCTGCTGATTTTTTGCTGTTTTAGTAGTGACAGTAGAGGCAAATTCAGGATTTGGTGCCGGATAAGACGTGGGTATTGTCTGTGCTGGATAAAACCCGAATCTAGGAGAGGATAAAGTAGCCGTTGGAGCACAATTTTCTTCGAAATTAGACGGTCTTGGAGTTGGCCCTCTTGAAGATTGTACTGAGTACAAATCAGCCGGGCCGAGATTTGAATGCCTTCCAGGGAATCCCTGAACTCCCATCATGGAGTAGAAATCTGAAGGGTTGAAATTAGACCCTCTTGGAGTAGGATTCCTTGAAGAACTCAGGCTATAAATCTCAGCTCCAGTAAGATTTGATGGCCGAGGAGTCATTCCAGAGAAAGAACCCGGCCCCAGAGACCGCCTGGAGGCATTCGATTTCCTGACAGTCACATGTAACTTCCCATCATCACCGATTTCAGCATCAGTTTCCAGAAAATCTCGGCCATCTAAAGAGACCACGTCAGAATCAACCTTAAACGAAACAATGGAGGCTGCAGTTTCAGGAAATTGCTCCATGATCAACATCTTGGCACCTCTATACTCGAAAAGAAACAAGAGGAGAGTGTACCAAATGATACACTGCAACACCACAATTTGAACCATTAGGCTTCCCGAGTAGTTGCCGTACATGGCGGTTAAAAGAGGAATGCCCATGACAAGAGTGTTCGGAAGAGTGGAGACAGAAAAGATGGTAATCATCCATTCCAAGCTTCCGTTTTTTGTGAAATTAGTCCAAATTCCCAGAGCGATCAGCATTATTATTTTTTGAAGCGTGTCGGCTGCAATGAACCTGAAGTTCATAGCATATGGATCATTGGTGGAGATAAAATGGAATGACAGTAGTGGCACTGCGAATATCGCCACGAAACGGTTGATACCGGAACACTGGTCCGGGCTGAAAATTTTCCACCACCGAACAGACCCATAAGCCAAGATCATGGCAACATATAGAGGAATCACAGCGGACAAAACGTTGTAGAGATCATTCCAGCTAATCATGGTTTCTTAGATATATAATTTCGACTGAAATATAGCAATCAAGACAAGGGAGTGGTGATTTTGCAGAAAAGGGCTAGTAGTGGAAAGTGAGTGGCATTGATTGGTAAATTAAGAAGAGAATAACGGCAAAGTGGAGAAGAGGTGGACAAAAACCGTTAAACAGCAAACTGGAGAGTATAAATGTCTTTCTGCAGCAGGCTGCTGCAGCTAGTAGCTCCTACTTCTGGCTGATGATGATGAGACTGCAGAGACAGAGAGAGAGAGAGAAAAGTGAGAATTCATAATGGGAAATAGAAGGGAGGACGGACAGTAGTAGTCTTTTACAAGGATAGCAAGGAGTAACTTTTTAAGAGAGAAATATTTATAGAGGGAGTGTGTGGACGGATATAGGACATGTCTATATGGAGGGGTGAGAGGGCGTGTGATTGTGTACTGGAAAGACGAGGGAAATGGGGACCACTCAGTTGGGTTAGAAAGCAACCGCCTCGTATGGTTAAGTTAACTATACATGATTCAGTGTGTGTGTAGAGAGTTACAGGTGGCAGGTTTGTTGTGGTACGGGATTTTTTTTCGGATTTTCCTTTTGAATTTCCCGTGTTTTTGTGATTTTCTAGTATTTTTGGATTCTTTTGTGTTTTGGTTTTTCAAAGAAAATTATATATATATATTTAGAAATATTAAAAAATTTGAAAAAACTAGAGAAAAATAATTAAAAAATATTTTTTTCAATTTTTTTTTGAATTACAAAAATAATTAAAAAATATTTTTTTCAATTTTTTTTTGAATTACAAAAATTCAATTTTTGAATCCAGTAAAGAAATTTGGGGGAAATTGTTTAGGAAGCACCAATTATATATTTATCGGGATAATATAAAAATACGAACCAAACATTAAATAAAACTAAGAGCAAATCTAAAGAATTTTGAATAAAAAATAAAACAGAAAAAGAAAATTGTTCTTGATTATTGCACCCCCTATTTTTAAAACTAAATTACTCACCAGTAGAGTAAATGATCCACAGTATATCTTTCAAGATTTTAACAATACTATTTAAAAAAAAAACACACACACATTTAATTAAGACATAAAACTAAAAGATTTATTCACATTTTCCCTTCACAACAATGGAATCTAGAGTTACAGAAACGGGAGCAGAAGAGCTTAGAAGATTCTTGACACACATATCATCAGCTTAGACATGGTTTCCTAGCTGCAACAAAACTTCATTTCACTAAAAAAAAAAACATCGTTGCTGACAACGTTAATAAGGGTGCCATGATTCTGTGGTTCTAATAATAATAGAGAAAATGATTCGGTAGTTATCCGTTTACAAAATCTTGCATTGGAATACACGTGGTTAAAAGTCATGATTAGTTTTTTATCGTTTTTAAAAATTAATAATAATATTGTATTAGTTGTTTTTTGAGATTCATCTTGTAAAAATAAATAAATACAGTTAAAAAAGATAAATTTTATTGTTTTAAATCATGCATTTTATATTCTACTCCTTGTATTGTTTTTTTTATTCAAAATAATTCTAAAAAATAATTAACATAATATCATTAATTAATTCCCCAGTACCATATATATATATATATATATATATATATATGAATGCAAGCGGTGGATAAGTAGAGAGTGTCGAGGTTACCATGGCAGAGCGGAGGAGACGGGGAGGCGCATAACACTGGTAAAGGCCGGGCACGAGTAGCTTTTGAGATATTTTCACGACTTCTCAAAGCAGAGAAGGGATGTATCGGCTTGAAAAATGTATAGTGATATTTTCCAAAAAACTGGCATAATCTAACCTTTTTATGGAGAAACCCGTAAAGTAATGTGATTTAATAGATCATTTACTGTAATTAAAATGTTTTATTAATACAATCATTCATCGCATTGTATTTTAATTTTCTTTAGCAGTGTAACAATTTTCCAAGATATTTCATTTAATACCTATAATTTTACATTAAAATATATACAGTCCCAATAACTTATTTTTACATTAGATTAGTCCTTGAGTTGAGATCTTGTTGTTGTATTTTACAATTTAGTCCTTGCTTTCAAAAACTTCTTGCAATCACATCCCTATGGATCACTTCTAATCATGCAATGCTTCACCCCATAATTATTGTTATTTTCATCTAATGCTTGTCGATTTACAATACCATAAGTCATTACAATTATAATCCTCCATTACATGGTAATTTTAAATTTTATAAAATCAAAGACTGTAATCTAATTAATCATTATATTGTAGGATTTATTATGTCATATCAAGCATGTGATAATAGTTTTGTCATGTATCAGGATTTTTATTATCGGAAAAACAAGATTCTTTAGTGTTGGCATGCCAAGTAGATTAAAGTTAATTAGAAGGTATGCTTATAACACTAATTAATCCTAATTAGGCCATACATTTAATCCATTACGAAATCAATGGCTAGCGAGCTTCAAAAACATGTCTGGGATGGTTTTCGGGATGGCGATCAATCTAGATTAGGTTTATGTACAGGGTTATTTATTTATTTATTTATTATTGGGGTGGAGGAGAAGACCGGGGTGTGCTTATTTTTTTTTTATTTATGCAAAGTGTCCAGGACACCTTACACGACTAATTTTTATAGTTTATTAAATATCTTATAAACAAACACCGCGGGGTGTGCTTACTCTTATTTCAACTTCTTATGGCTTAGAAGCATTCCCACTCCTCGACCTTCTTTAATGGATTGAATTTACCCAGTACCTATTTGTTCAAGGAAAAATTGCAAGAGGTTGAATATTTAACGTATTTAACTTTATTAGATGTTTGCTTTAGTAGTTGGATATTATTTTCAAGGTGGGTTTGACCTCTAACGAAAATTAGAATTAGGTGTTCATTATTTTTTATCTTTTTTCACGAAAGGTCAAACCTCTAGACATCAGAACCCTTACACATGTTGCTGCGCTGTTATCGTCATGTCATCCTATTTGCGACCAGTTGCCAGATGGCATAGAATTTTTGCCACGGCTGAATATTTTAGCTGTTTTACGAGAGGTCAAATTGCCACCAAGCCTGACATGGTCGTGGTAAAGGGGAAATATGAATTACACATCGTCTTTTTTCTTTTTGATATGGCGTCCTCCTTGTAAGGTAAATAAATATACTGTTGTTTGAGATTGTATTGATATATTATCATGAACTTCTCATCTTAGTTCTTGATATTATTGTATCGATTGAGATAATGAATCTATATATAAAAAAAAAACATGATATGATCACTGAGAGAGAGAGTTAAAATCTATCGAAGAATACTCTACACATGCCACCGGTTTCAACCCAACCTCACTCCGAGTCCAACAAACGCTGCCTGCCTAACTTCGTCGAGCGTGAAATCTTTCTGTCAAGATAACAGTCGCAATCTTGTCCTTTATAAAACCATGGATAGGTGATTCCTCAGGAAACAGTAAAAGCTACCTCTACAATTATTAAGACGTCTTGTATCTTGAGTCTTGACATCAGAAGTAGAGGGGGAAAAAACATGCACAACGGGATAAAAATGGAACTGTAGATGATTAATTTTTCTTCACGAACCCATCTTTCTATGACTCCAATCATTTCGTTTCGCCGGAGCTGCACATATATTCCACAGGTCCTTTCTAGTTCTTGTCATTTCCATTTGAATTTCAACTCCAATGTATTCATCTTCTGCTCTTTTAGCATCTTGAATTCTTTGGTTTAGTTTCTGTCCCATGATTTGGACATCCTACATGGAAAAAAGAGGCAACGTGAGTGACTGGTAAAGATCATTCAAAAGGAATGTATAAAGACACGTTGCTCATGCATATATTTTCCTCTCTGATGGATTCCTATTTGACTATAGTTTAAAACATATAGTATTTGCTTACTGTCATCAACAGAGTTTTTGGATGATCAATAGGGGTCATATTCATATCGGCCAAAGGAAAATGATTAGTCAAGGTTGCGTAGAAGCAAAAACCTTACCTCATTTGACTATTTGTGTACCAATTAACCCTTGATTCATTCCAGTTTCAAACTCTGTTTTCCTGTCTTAATTAAGCTGAATGAAAGTGTCATCTACAAATTTTAGTAGTCTATAATTTGGTTTCAACCTGCCAATCGGCCAGTGACGAATATACACGGACTTGACATAACACTTTGAATGATGTCCTTGCTCGATCTTAATTAGTTAAATTAATTATCATAAGAATAGCCAGGAATATCCCAGCAACAATATATGGATGTCTGATTATTTGTCTGCGAACACTTGGATTATATATGACTGGTCTTTTGAAAAGATCAATATTATATTTAGCTAGATATACGTTAAAACATGAGCTGAAGCAAGAGAAGACATGGCTGGATCATCGGCTAATCAAATGTAGATTAATGCTTAAAAACAGGGCAAAAGCAAAGAGAGATCGCTTGAGCTAGTGATTTGGATGACCCAAATCGAGGAGAATAATAGAGGATGGAAATTTAGGAATAATAGAGGATGGAAATATCAGTCCCGCCCTCTATTGCTCCCTGCTCGATTGAATTATATACCATGTGAGAAAAAAGTAACATCTTTTCGGCGCTGAAACCTACCGACCGTTAATTTCTTCCTTAAAAAATCAAGAACTGGAAAGTAAAGCTCGGGAATTAATTTAAAGTACTGATATTGTTTTTAATTAAAAAAAAAAAACAGAGAATTCTTTGTACTGTGAGTAGATATAATATATCAAATTAAAATCGCTTTCCCCGTTTATGATTAGTGAGTTGTTGCTGTGTCGTTCACAGATAGTATCATGTCTCAAATGAATTCGATCCTGCCGAGAGCTCAATAATATTTTAAAATAGCTGGTCAATCAATGAAACAAACATAAATGTGACACTGGTCGTCCATATGATTAATATTTCGCATCTATAAAGTTGTGAATGGTTTTATTATTTTTTTAAATAAAGAGGCTCATTAATTAGTGGTTCGATTATTCAATTTGTTTTTTAAACGGTTATGATATTTCCTTTACAGGTCTTCCTGTATATTATATTTTTCTCTTAAAATTTGAAACTTAAAATCTAAATAATAATATAAAGAATAAAACCACTTATGATGAGGAGATAGAGTAGAGTAATCTTATTTTGTGTTCTTGACGATGTTGAAAAGAACTTGAATAGTGTAAAAACACCAGGTTTATGCATGAAAATTGTTAGGTGCTTTGCTGAAAAAAGACATGTAGCAACAGCAAACAAAGGGGCATATCATCCTCTAAACAACATCAACATCTCAGAATCTAGAAACTTCAAAATTAAGAATTGGATTGTTATCTAACCAAAGCATAAGATTCGATCGAGTGGTTTTATGACTTCATTAATTAGAAACATAAAATAAACAAGGGACGGGACGTGTAGACTCTTACGTCTGCAGAGAGCATCTGTATATGATGTGCTACTGACAATCGGAGAGTATCAAGATCTACAAAGCAGTGATTAAGCTGTGAGAATTACAGTGGCGGGCACATGCTTGCTCCGTGTAAACTTCAAAGGAGTGATTCCAAAAGACTGTGGCCTCTCAAAGCCAACAGCTAAACCAAGTCATCAGTGGTTTCTATCAAATGATATGTACCTAAGCTCCAAAGCATAAAGAATCCGAGATGTGGGGGCAGACAATCCATCATGACGACACGTGGCAACGCAATGGCCCTGCAGGGTACAGCCCCTAAAGGCGTCATTAGCAAAATCCTTTTTCTAATTTTGATTTAACCTTTTATTATCTCTTCTTTTTTGAAAAGAAAACTTGTGATGCTTATTTATAATTACAAAAAAAGGGTTAATGAATAAATAAATTAATTAATTATCAATGTTTCGGTGGCTGAATCGGTGGAATCAACATGGAAAACCCGGATCTGATAATTTTGGCTTCAGTAGATTCTCCGAGCACTTGAACTCACAAATCAACAATCAGATTCGAGTAATATTTTAGGGTTGAAAATAAAAAAAGGCAAGTGAGGGAAGAAAAGGTGACAGTACAAGTCTGAGTGGTTCAAACTAAGCTCTCATTTTTTTGCAGCAACCACGTCCATAATAAATATAGTTTAGAGGCATTTGCGAGTCAAAAAGGTGTAAAGCCTGTCGGCCCATTGAGCCTCTCCCCCCACAGCCTCTATGCGGTTGCATCACCATCCGAAAAATATATTTAGTACTATTATAGAGTTTATTTTTTAAAATATTTTTTATTTTAAAATATATTGAAATAATATTTTTTATTTTTTAAAAATTATTTTTCATATCATCATATTAAAAGAAAAAAATATTTATTTAAAATAAAATAAAATAAAAAATCTTTAATTTTTTTCTAAACACAATACCAAACATAATGTTTGAAAAGAACATAATGATAGTTGAAAAGAAGATGCTTACCGCTCCTGCCCTCAAATTATTGGAAGCCTGCCTAAAGATTATGTCAATTGGGCGAATGTTGGACGAGAATTATGTATACTTTCAAAGTAGATATTTGAATCAAGAGGTCTTGATTCAGAGATGCATGTTCAATTCAACAATAATGATCACACACCCACACCACCCCCTTTTCATTCTACTTTCCCTTCTCCCTTTCTTCGAGAGGATAAGGTGCCCATTTCACACGCCCCACTTTAATCTTTTGGCACTAAAAGGCTAGCACAACCTTAACAGAGAATCTAGGACCATATATGGAAGCCAGTCGGTGGTGGAGGGCAGTTGTTACTGAAGGTTACCCAACAATGTGGTAGGGCTTCGTTTGTGACCCGAAGTGCATGAATGCACATACGCAAAATCTTTGCCAAAAGGTACGCTGTTGTGTAATAATTGTAATTTAATCACGTGTCTTTGCGAGTAGATTGATATCTTTTAGCCTTTAAGAACAAGTCTGCGGAGACTCTTGAAAATAAAAAAGATATCGGAAAGTTATTGGTTAAAATCATTATGTATCTAGCGTCTGGCTAGCAAACCTCGCCTGAAAAAAAAACCTCCAGAAAAATGAGGGTCTAAAAAACTAGAGAATCTGTCTCCTAATTTACAATAAATCGTGATGGATTTGGCCTTCATACCAAGGATCGGATTGTTTCTTATTTCAAGATGCAGCTCCTAATACTCGGAGCACGGTGTTGTTTCTCATAGCTCTGCATGTGAGGGTGGTCAAGGCAGTCCCACCCGTTAAGGAATTGCGTCTTCTTTGATTGGGCCTCACGGTCCATTTTCTTGCACCAAGGTGCGTCTCGATTAGTCCGATATTTCCAGTTAATAATAATTAATACTAGTACCTCTTTCCGAAATCACAATCAACCACTAGAGATTAACCTGATGTAATGTTGAAAAACCACCTTGAAGTGGATGTTAACGATCAATTATTTATGAATAATCTAGCTTAACAACAAAGATTGATCCAATTTAGACAGGCCTTGATACTGCCCAATATCTGTTCACATGCACTCCAATGCGAGCAGTTCAACAAACCACTGATTCGTTGACACGTGACAACCGGTCTTGACTCAGTCTTCAGCCGTGACAAAGCTTTGAGAGGGGGTTAATCTCTAGTACTCCAAAGCTCGGTAACAAAAGCAACAAAACTTGCTAACAACAGCTAATTTACATAATTACATTGGAATTAGGTTTCATGCTTGTGGGGTTTCTTTAAACATGCTCTAGCTTATTGACTCCAGAGCCAAGCATGTGAGAACATTCTTTTAAGATGGTTCGCTCACCATCCCCAGGTATAAAAAGGGTATTTTGCCCTCTCTTTATCTCTCTATTTTAGCTTTATTTAATTTTCCGAAAGAGCTAGCTAAGGTTGAATTCAATGATAATCTCATCTCTGGGGACTTGTCACTCTTAAAATTGAAAAATCAAGAGTTGAAGGGAGCATATTTAATAGGGGCTTGGAGACATGTTTAGTTTATGTTTTGACACATTCTGGTTGGCTAGGAAACTTCAATGACAAATTTCTCTCGCATTGTCACAAACTCGTACCTGCGAACATTTATTTGTGAAGGGAACGCGAGTCATCTGGGGCTAGCCCCATGTGATGTGGTTCGATCGATTAGTTATTTAGGTGAATTCACTCTTAAATATTTGGTAGGGAGGTAGTTTCTGTTTAACTGCTCAGTGGATGTTAGAAAGTAGCAAGTTTATAGAATGACGGGGTGAAGACCCGGAAATCCTTTCCTCAGTTAATCAAATTTTACTTCTTACAGGCAGGCTAGCTGTTAGCTCAAAACCCATATGAATTATCTAGTCATTTAATAATACAAGTGACAATCTGAAGTGGGTTTCTTATTTTTCCCCTCCTTGTTTTAAATCTTCTCGGAGTACAAAATATCTCTTGAAGATCGTTGGCAAAATTGAAAGACTAAAAGGCTATGGTTTGCCAATTTATATGATTCTAGCAGCCGAACGAATGAGATCCATATCTTGACTAATCAATCACCTGATACCAAAGTATGGCTTCTGCCTGCCACCTGGAAGGGCCCATGACTGAGTCTTCTCTTTAAGAATCAAAACAAAATAATGGCTGCCAGTGATATCAAGGGACAACATTGTACCCTAGCTATTTCTTCTTAATTTGATGTTTGCCGGGTGTTGACTATGGAGCTTGCTCTTGCTCGATCAGTCACCTTTTCTACCGACTTTGAATCAGACCATCCTTAACTGCAAAATTTAGCTGTAAACCGTCCATCGTTGGATTTAGATAGAGACCTGTCTGATTCCTCTTCAATTGAAAAAAACAAAACGTTGTGCCCAGGTACAAGTGCCATCATCTTCCCCAAATCTTCAATCCCCTGCTAAATAAAGTAAGTAACCCCAGGAACTATTCACAAATGAGAAGCAAGAAATTAATTATGAACACATTTGTAGTGTGCCTAAATTAGTTAATTATCTGATCCGAAGCATTTTACCTCCAATTTTAATGGCGGGGTGGACCAGTAATCAAGAGCAAATCTGCTATGCTACGAAGGGAAGTTGGATTTTGGACATGTTCTCCACAGAGTGTTATACTTGAATAGCAAGACTATTGTCTCAAAGATTGTCCCTTTGGGCTTATTTGAAAGACTGAGACTTACACATCCTTGTTCGTGCCTTGAAATGAGTTCCATAGTGAATTGTCTGGCCCATGTTTTTTTTTTTTTATCTTAAAATTTTCGCTTTTGTTTCCTTCCCATCATCACCAGCTCATGATTTTACTGAATGCTCAGATAACGAGTTGCCATGAATCCTTTAGTTACTGACTGCATGTCACTTTGATAATAGGCTAAAACCATACCGTAAGATTTCATCCGTGTCTGGTATATGTAACTGGTTTCAGCTTGCTGCCTTCTCATTTGAGTTCTGAAATGGAAATGGGCTTGGGCTAATCTCAATTGCCTGAAGATGCAGGGCCTGTGGATTGGTAAAAGAGCTCTGATGAGAAAATTAAAT
Organism: Populus ilicifolia; assembly: GCA_015708895.1. NCBI lineage: Eukaryota > Viridiplantae > Streptophyta > Magnoliopsida > Malpighiales > Salicaceae > Populus > Populus ilicifolia. The sequence continues at coordinate 1,130,062 of SRLM01000224.1, forward strand.
AGGCTGTGAAGCTTGGGCTATGACCTGATTTTTGAAGGTCGGCCAGATTTAGCGAGAAAGCAATAGGCAGCGCATACATGGAGTTGGAAATTCTAGCAAGGCTCGTGATCCTTGGTATTGGACCCATTCCCCACTGTCTGGGTCGAGAAAGGATGGAAATTTTATTTTATATCAAGATCGAATTAATTCTTCCATGGCCTGATCTTAATTTGGCAGTGTTCTTTTGTCAAATTTTAAAAAGATTATCATGTGGGTTTTTCCTTTGCTAGCTAGAAAAAAGAAAGATCACTATTTCATTATTAAGATGTCCAAGGTGACTTTGTTTTTCTTATCCATTTCAATGAATAAGAAATATCATTGGATAAGTTTACATGTCAAAATTAAGTTTTGTTTCTTTTTTCCGAACAATCTTTAAAACATTTTCATATGGTCACATCGAACTCATGTCTCAAAAATAAAGTTTTTGAATGCTGCCTCGAAATGTGACCTTGTTTGTTCATTTGTTAAGGGTACCAGATATGCATCGCCGGTGTTGTGAAACTAAAATGGAAAATAAATTTCATAAAAAGACGACTACTAAACGTGCCACACTCTGATGCTGTGGTATGAATGCCCTTGGTTGCAATTTTAAGGACACAATATCTGCATTAATTGACAAGGGCATGATATCGACGTTAAATCTTAGCTGAAGAGGGCGATATTAAATAGAGGAAGCCCATCAAGCAAAGCATAGAGATGAAGGCTACTTCACCAAACCTTTTGTTTTTGGCAAGAGTTATTTAGTTAAAAATAGAAAGCAAAAGGATAATAATGATAGTAATAACAATAATAATTTTTTTTAAAAAAAAAAGAAGAAGAAAGAAGCTAGCGCTATTCTTTTCTAGTTTTTCTTTCCTTCTTTTTTGTAATTCATTAATTAGTAAGAGCAAAACAACAATTAGTCTTTCTGGTTCCCTGGTCGGTGGGATTAAGACCTGTTGAAAATCATAGAGAGTAGCCCCTGCCACTTATCCTTGACACGAGCAATCTGTCTCCTAGTAAATTTCATCCCCCCCACCTTCCTTTTCCTCCATTGCCTTCAATCACGAAGCATTGCCTCGAATTTATTGACCGGCTTGATTTTTCACGCGTTCCGTTCTCGGATGATATATGGATTCCGCCGCCGTGTGCGTACATTACGTTTTTTTTTTATTATTATTATTGTTGTTTTGAGAAATACGGGATACATTTTGTAGTTTGCGGGTAGAAGTCAGGTAACGATAAGATAATTCGATTGGCATGAATATTGGCTTCCTCAAAAAGGATGCTAATTGCACTTGATTTTTTCTTCAATCAACACTGAACTTGACCCTTGAACCATACAACAAGCTACACATATTTATGATATCAGAGGACGAGCCTTCAGCCTTCCCAACATATCTCCTTGCACTCATTCTCTCATGCATGATAAGAGCTCTAGCTCCTTTGCAACACGACCGTTAAGATACAAAGTTTTTTGCTCGTGAGAGGAATTGGTTCACGCGTGGTAGTAGTAGAAGACAATGTGGAGTAACCAACTCAATTTAAGTTCTTAGTAGAAATTTTAAAAAATAATTTATAAAAAATTTGAAGTGACTTAAAGATCGTATTTTATTCTAAAATTATGTGTGAGGTTTCAAAATATTATTTTCTTCTGCTTTTTAACGCACATTTTTTAACACAATTTAAGCTGTTCATCCTTTTTGTATCAGACTTCATTTTTTTTCCATTATCTAAATAAACTATATTTTAATGCAATTCTCGATTACTACTATAAAAAAAAATCAAAATATTATTATTTATATTATTTTAACATACTATTTTAGTACTAGGTATTAAATTGTTCCACCATCAGGTTCATGTTTAAAAGATATCCTTTACTCATTTACTAGGGCAATCTAAACTTCCATTCTGACACGGATGCAATGTATATTGTGAATCTCTTTTAATCCAAGTTCATGTAAGTATGAAATATTATAATAGTCTCTTCTTCTTCTTTTTATGCATGTACACTCATTTTGTCTACCCAAAAAGATTAAATTAGAATTCTATGAAGAACGTCGCATCAACTAATTAATCATGATGTTGAAATTGTGTTTGAAAAGAATATCGTAGCAAGAATTAGCTATAATTCCTGGTAAGGCATTACCACTTCCAGAATTTCTCACGTTAGGTTTTTCCGACCGCCACCTGAACATTATGACTTTGTGGAGATTGAATATAAATTTAATTTGAAAGTTTTTCCACGAGTATTTTATATGGGTGCTTATCGATCGTAACGCCATGGAGTTTCGTCTCCCCTCAATACATGCTGGTACGCACGGAAAGCCAATGAACAGAAGCGCACATCTAGTAATTAGCGTGAAATTTGGATGCAGAGAAAATAGAGGGCTCCAAATTCAAATTAATCTACTTCGCCTTCCAATACTTTGAAAAAGAAAAGAGCCAAACAGTCAACTGGAAAGGGCATTAAAAAGAAGAAAAAAAAGTGCTAATTGATATGTAAATTAATTATCCATGTACATTAGATACCATATGCTATAGCATCTATCTCATACACATTTTGGCGTAAACTGTTATGAACAATATTTCTCTAACCTATCTTCTTTCACATCAAAGTAATCAATCATCATTATAGCTGACTAGCAAGATTGCCGAGATTGGAGTGCGGGTGCTCCATTTTCAGAGGACAAGGTGGCGGCTATTGTTGGGATGGCCACAGCAGTACGTGTGGTTTTGGTGGAGCCCTTGTCCACGCCGGTGGCTGTCACACGCTCGCAACGCGGACACATTGTAAGCGTGGATGCTGGGAGAGGTTCACAACTGTGAGGAGATATCACGGTTGGTGGACCCACCTTTAATGCCCTAAGCTCCTCTACTTCCCTTTGCAGCCTCCTGTTCTGCTCTGTTAATGAACCAAACCATCTCTTCAAGTACTCGCACTCCATCTCTGTCTGCTTAAGTTTGCTCCTATACGTGACCAGAAAAACGTGTTGACATTGAAGATTGGTACAAAATAATGTGTGCCATTGTGATAAAACAATGTGAGAAAACGTTTGCGCTAGTACCCCATATATATTGGTTTATGATCATTAATTTGGATTTGAGTTTTAAATGTAAAGTGATGAAAATAATCATAAATGCAAGCCATTGCCTGCTTCCCTCGATTCGCTGGGTGTTCCTTACTGCTTTCAGAGTATAACAAGTGCACTTTTGAGCATTTTGTTTCCGTAAACCATACATACAAGGCAAGCATTTATGGATGCATTCGACACCTGCTGTTATCATATCATATATGTTCAATATTCCAGTTTTTATCAAATTATCTCATAAAGCATCGTTAGACTCAACTTTAATTCAATGTCTATCTCGTCTGTTGATCTGGTATAATCATGCAGTCAAGCTTTAAGAGACTCATTATCGAATTTACAGCTTTGGATCCGTTTCTTTTGACTGAATAAAATAGCAGTTAACATGATAATGAAGAGCAAATGCTTAGTCTCTCTTGATTTCGTTCAATAATATTGTAATAAACGCAAACAATAATAATAATAATAATAAAAGTCCAAGAAAAGGATTATTAACAGCGAGTCAAAGTAACACTTTAGTTATGATCAGACTAGCGCACGAGGCCAAAGAACACATGCATCTTGATACTAGATTGTTATATATTTGAACGACCGTCATTATATTAGTTCACAAAGTTTAGCCCATGAAATAACCTCATCATTAAATGTTCATAAATTTGTTGAGCCACTTGTCGCTCAAGTGTCTTAATTCATTCTCAAACCATATAGTACTAGTAGTAGTATTGAATCAAGTTTATTTATTAATTGTATTTGCAATATTTTAGGGTTCTATGGCAAGAAACTAAAACACCTTGGCTAATTAACTTCATGTTTCAGATGTCATCTACCTTCATAACTTCACAACTATATACGCAGTAAGGGTTATCTATCTTAATTGCTACTATTACTATTAGAATTATTGTTTGCACCCCCGGCCTTGCTTATCTGCATTCATTTTTGCCATATATGTGGATATTCGATTGAAATCTAATTCCAGATATTTTAGCATAAATGTAAATTTTAATGTAACCATATTTTTAACTCAATCCGCGCCATGACTAACCAACAAAAGAAAAACAGTTTAATTTCATCACTAATAAGTCTCAAAATCATAACTCAAAAAAAAAAAAATCCATAACAAGCACGTATAACTATACAGTTTCGCGTCAACATCTGCCTCCCTTTACTGGCATTTATATGAACAATTCGTCATTTTAAGGGCTCAAGAATCACATTCTAACATCTTTTACTGTATAATATAATCATGAAAGGGACACGTTAACCTCCCCGGACAGGTTTTAAATGCGGTGGAAAAGTTCGATAATTTATGATGCCTAATTTCTTTGCTTTAGCCATGAAGATGGCCAAAGAATTGAAGCATCTTAATTATTTATACTGCTAACCATCGTAGTATTGAGGTTATATTGTACTCTGCACACACAGATATATATATATATAATGTTCTAAGAAAAAACCATTACTCAAAAGATCTTATTCTTCCTGATGATATATAATCAGTACGATTTATACGGGTAGATATAGAATCCGATTCAGATTATATTCTGTCAACTTTGATGTGTGTGTGTGTGTGTGTCCACCTTATAATCATCAATTTTAATCCTAACAACCAACAAAATATATAGTGAAGGGATTAAAAGAGAGTTTAATGTGTTTACCCAGGCGAAGCCCAAGCATGAAATAGTATAAATGTAAGGTACGGTACCTGGCCCTGCGGTTTTGAAACCACACCTCAACTTGTCTAGGCCTCAGCTTCAACTGCAAAGCTAATGCTTCTTTCTGTCTCTGCATACATAAAAAATAGTTAAACTCCACAAATTAATCTTAAATAAATCACAAAACATAATTGTTTTACTATGAATAGAGAGAGAGAAGAGGGGAGGTTTAGTACTTACGGGATTCAAGGAGTGATGTTGCCTGAAACTTTCTTCAAGAAGGCGAGACTGTTCTTTAGAAAGACGGAGTTTTTTGCGAGGTGGGGCTCCATCAGTGCTTTCCTCTTCATCCTCCATGCCTGCAGAGATCCATTCTTCTTCTGCTGCTCCTGATGGTACTTGGTTTATGTCCAAATCTTTCACTGCGCAAACCCCTTCGCCGATTAATTATCCATCATGATCATTTTCATAAATCAAGAAAATAAATTTTCTGGCATAAAATGAATCAGTTATTTAATTAATAAATCAGCAAAACCATGTATTTTCATCATATTAAAAAAAGAAAACAGAAGGAAGATTTCTTTATTAAGAAAACCGGCCACGCTACAAGAACAAAGCTATGAGATAGAATATCATATAAAAACAAAAGGAAAGAAGGAGATCAGGGGGGGTTTGGGCTTGCCAGATGAAGGGAAAGAAGGAGAAGAAACGAAACCAGGCATGGACATGGTCAGCTCCAAGCTAGAAGAGCTTGAGCGTGAAACGGCCATGAAAGCACACAAGAAAGGAGAAGGAAAAAAGGTTGATTTCGTAGGAGAGAAAAGGTTCGAGTAAGAAAAGTAGGAGGGAAGAAAAGAAAAGAAAAAAAAAAAACAAAAAGGACACAACGCAGAATATGAAATGGGGGAGTAAAAAAAGGGTGAGCAATGACGCTCAAATAAATACTTGCGATGAATTAAGAGAAATAGAAATTGAAAGGGTGGATTTGTTTTGATTTTAAGTGTTCCCTTTTGGTTCTTCCTGGCCAGGGCTTTTGACCGTGGTCGTCAAGTCAAAAGGTCTGACCCATCTGATTTGAGACACGTGGAGGACTGCTACGAGGATTTGGGTGCAGGAGAATAACCGGCAGGTTTTCTGTTCAAAGTGAATGGAGGGGTAGAGTCTGGTTGTCGGTTCAAAGGTCAGCTATTGAAATGATTGGGAGCCTAGACTTGGCCTTCGAGCCCTGCTGCGGCCACCATTGCTTTCCAAAATTATTCTTTAAAATTTCTGAGTGTCAGACCCCCCAACAGAAGGGAAAAAACACCCATCACTTCAATGCGCCTTTTTTTCTTCTTCTTGTGATTCAATCTGGGCCATTCACTATTTTCAATCAAGATATAGATGTTTGAGTTTGATTATGTGAGGTGGGGCATATGGGGAAAGATGTGGGATGCCAGGTCTCGATGCATACTGGTGCAAAATCGCATAGAGTGTCTCCCACTACTGTTTTTCAAAACCAGCAAGAAATTTAATGCGGCCTTACCTGCTTGGCTAGCAGGTGCATGGAGAGGAATTGTAACGCTTCTTGACATTTATGCAAAGAGAAGAAAACATGATCTGGGGAGATAAGGACTGTGGACAAGAGTCGTATATTATGTAGGGAGTGCATGTTCGTATGTTGCAACCACTTTTTTCGTTATTATTATTGATATAATTGTACAATTTGACCCCGTTTATGGGTTGATTTAAAATATTTAAGATCTGAAGTCTGGTATAAATTAAATTTGTTGATTGAATCGGCTATGTTTTTCACTTGAAGAACCCATTTAATCTAAATAGATTTTTAATAAATTAAGCGATTTCATCATATTCAATCCAAACCTGTTGAAGGAAGGAATTTATGGCGGAAACCTGGGATTTATTATTTTTTGATAAATATAAAAATATATGGTGATCACTGACATCTGTAACAGCACATTTTGCCTCTACTATGGCGGTACCACTCATAACATCCATCACTAGACCTCCACCTGATTCGTTGACGCCATCGCCTGAAGAATCAAAGCAAAAGAGTTCCTTATACACACACACACACCTTTCTTTCTCCAAAATTCATTAAGATAAGTGTGATAGAATGGAAAAAAGAGAAGTTGATGGATCTTGATTAGGAGCAAGGATCATGCCTATATCATTTTTTTTATCATTCATTTTGCCTGATATCATTTAACATGTTAGAGTCGAAGCTTGAAGTCTTTTTTATGATAGTTATGATCACGCGTGAAGATGTAAATATATCATCAATTGCATATCGTGGTTTATGAAATTCAGACTCTAAACTTCATGGATGAGCTCTCTTTAAAGAGCTCACTTATTACTAAACCAACTCATTATTGGTTAGTTTTTTACAATGTTGATATAATACACGTACGATGCACATATTGTGTTAGAAGTGGTGTTTGCTATCATTAATAGAAAATTAATAAAAAAAGCAATAAAACTATTCAATCATGGTTTACCCATAAAAATAATAACAGAAAATTTTCTATCAAGAATCTTAGATGAAAATAGCAAAAAAATACAAAAAACAAAGAATTTTATTGGCATTAAACAGATATATCAAATTAACAACAAAATTCTCATCAATAATTTTAAGAGAAATTAAAACCCAACCACTCTCTCTTCTCTTATTCTTTCAATTTAAATTACAACAAAGCCTCACTCTTTCAATTTCAACATCCCCACTTACAAATCCAACCATTACAATCCGTTATCATTGATACAAAATCTCTCAAAAAACCTAAGCTTCCCTCATTTAGTTTCATTTATTGCCTTGTTTCACTCAACCAAGTAAACAAATAAATTTATTTATGAAATTAAGTGTGATTTTGTAATTTATGTGTGTTAGAATTGAAGAAATAATATTTAGTTTAATGGATACCTTTTATTTTTTTCAATTTTATGGCTAAGTTAAAAATTAAAAAAAAAACAACTTTGTGTGTATAATAATTAAAGATATTAATTTAAGCTAAATAAGTTTAAATTGAATAAATGATAGATAATTAGTTGAATCTCAAATAATCTTAGTCAATTATAGGTTTTGTTGAAAATTTAGAAAAAATCAAAACTAGAAAGAATCTTCTCAATGCTCTTATGTCCGAAACCGTACCTCTCTAGCTGCTGCGGTAGAAGGCACGTATAAAAGGAGAAAAGGAGTAAGTTTCTACCTTCTTTGTAGTCTTTCTTTGCTTGTTCAGGCAAATAACATAAGTCAAGGAAAAGGTATTCATTTCAAGAGATAGAGTTTTCGATGTTCTTCTCTAGAGGATTGTCTCCTTGAGATGCTAAGAATTGAGGATAAAGAATTCTTAGCCCGACTTCTTCGTCTTGACTACTCTTAATGCCAACACATTTCTTAGGCTGGGTCTCAACCGCGTTTATCCAAGTTGACCAGGTGCTGAGTCAACCAGGTTTCGTTAGACTAACTCCTCAATAGGTTTTTACTTAGACCCAGAATGATTTCAAGCCCAAGTCGGTTGGCTTCTAATTCTACCTGCTAGACCAATCTAGGTTTCAAAATTATAACAAAAACGAATGATATTTATATTAAATGGTCTCATTTGACGAGGATAGTTTATATTATGTGTTTTTTTATCTTTAAATTTTATGAAAAAATAAATTTAAACTCGAGTTGATTTTTGGATTCAGAATTATTTCAGTTTTTAAAGCATGTTTTTAAGTTTCTTGAGTCCGTAAGTAGGTTTATCACACTTCATACTATGTTTTTATAGGTGTATCTAGTAAAAAAAAAGAGTTGAAAAATGGGTTTTGGGATAAAAAAATTAAGTCTTAATTTTCCAAAAAATCAATTTTTTTATTTCATCAAATAATAATAAAATTAGACTTATATGAAATTGATTAATATAAAATAAAAAATCAAAAATAAATATTATATAAGGTTTCACATATTGAGAATATTATCCAAAAATTTAAAAAATAAATTTTATTTATATAAAACACATAAAATTTATAGATAAATTAGAATAATCTCTGAAAATATTAAATGCATATAAAATAACTAAAAAATAACCACTATTTAAAAGAATCTAGATAAACAAAATAAAAGAGAGACGGGGTATTAATTTTCATGTAAATTTAAAAATTATGTTGAAAAAATATATAAAAAAAATATTTTAAAAAATATATATATAAATATTAGGTATTGCCTCGCCTATCTAGTAAAGGGCTGCATGCATAAGCCCTTAATTGTTTTTAATTGTTTATGGTATGGCGCCCTCAATTGTTTTTTCTTTAAAAAAAATACATTGTCTGATATTATCTAAGTTTTCAATAACTATAATAACCGAAAAAATAAGGCTAAAGTTTTTTTTATTATAAAAACAAAAAATCAATTTATATTTTATCCAAAACTCTTAAAAATAAGATAATTAGTTGAAAAAAACCCAAAACCACTACAGCTTGTCAGCTGCTATCAAAACACACTCCACGGATCCCAAACACCACACACGCACGCTAGCAGTCACCACCATTACCACGGAAGCCGATCACAATCCATCATGACCAATTTTGGGCTGCAGAACCGCCAGAAACACCCACAAAATCAAGACGCCACCACCGTCTTCCTTCAAGGATTGCAGCTCCACTACCTGTTCACGTTTTAGCTTCTGTTGATTTGAGTTTTAAGTGTATATTTGTGTGTGGCAAAGAGAGAGAGACTGGTAATTTGGGTTTCGATTTTTTTTTCCCGACCAAATTTTTTGGAATTTAAGGTTTTGAAAAAAAAAAAGACTTTTTTTTAATGGTATATTTTTTATATTCATTGCCTCATACCCCCCCCCCCACGAGAATAAGTGTCGATTATTCTTAATAATAAAAATGAAAAAAAAAGTGTCAATTATTCGTTTAGAGAATGTATTTATGATTTTTATTTATTTTGTAAAAGCCAAGACGTGCTGTAAAAGTCCCCACACGTTGGTCATGGGTGATCGAGTTTTAAGGGCAGGACAGAACCTGAACGTTCATATAAATATGACATCACAGACACGTTGAAAAAAAAAAGGCTAGGAAAGAAAGAAGCAACTCAGGGACTCGAATTAGAGCAAAAAAACGCCAAGGACTAATTTAATGTGGATTTAACCCTCAGATTAATTTTTAACCCAGAAATATCATATAAGTTCGGATTTTTGAACATGAATATAATATTGAAAGTTTCATATAACATCCAATTAACCTAGATTTTTTTTTTATCATGTCAATATCTTATCTTTATTTTCCTCAATCTCCACGGGTCAAAAACCTCATATTAATTGAATTTTGGACCAGTTTAGGGTTTATAATCATATTAAATAATATGATGGTTTTTTTTTATTTTTAACATGTGTAACAAAAAATTCTCAAATTACTAGATAAATATTATATTAATTACGAGGTTATCTCGATTTCATAATTTAAACTTAAACTATGAATTAACAGATTGACTTTGTTTAACTTGATTCATTGTTATTTTTTTTAATTGAATATCTTTTTTTAATACTATTTTTATTAGTAATTTCTTCTTCAATATTAGATTATTTAGAAATTTAATTTTGTAATTTATTTTTAATTTGTTTTATATGGAGTTTCCTAGTCTCATAGATTTAGTTTTCTTTTTCAACATTCACCCCTGTATCTATTGAGAATTATGATTTGTAATTTTTTATTGGCTTTTTATAATATTATCTCGGTCTCGTGAACTAAATCTCAAGTTTAACAGGTTAGTTCAAGTTGATTTTGGTTTTTTTTTAAAATTGATTTCATCCTTTAATTTTTTATTGATTAAAAATTGAGTTTTGTAATTTGTTATTATTTTTTTTTACTATTTAATTTTTATAGGGTTTTCTTGGACCTATAACTCAAGTTGAAAGTTTGACAGGTTAATCCGAGTTGGCTTACATAGTTTTTTTTATTTTATTTATTTATTTTATCATTCAACATTGAGTTAATTAAAAATTAACTTTCATAATTTATTTTTATTTTTTCTCTATATGTTACAAGATCTCGTGATTTAAATCACACATTTAACAATTACAAGTATGTTTAGGAGTGCGATTGAACCATGGTTTCAAAAACTTTTGAATTTTTTAGGCTTTAAATTTTATTTTAATTTTTGCTTTTAGATCTTTTTAATGTACTGATGTTAAAAATAAATTTTAAAAAATAAAAAAAAATATTATTTTAATGCATTTTCAAACAAAAATTATTTTGAAAATAAATATTTACCATACTTCCAAATAGATCCTAAGACACTTTCATATTAAAGAGTAATGTAAAATTATTTTTTGAATCCCACCTACTAGTTTAAGCTATTAAATTTAAATAGTTCTTTGATACTTTATTTTTGTAAAATTTATAATTTGATCCTTCAATTTTTTTTCCATAATAGTTATGCATTTCCCCCTACAAAATATATATTGACATCGAATTTTTGCTCATAATATATTTGCACCGCAGCCTCTTTAATTTGGTCCTATAAGTTTTATGTTTGTAATCCCCACTTAAAAATTCCTGGTTTCACCTGAATCTAAACAAACATGAGAAACATAATTGCAAATAATTATTTATAAGTTAGAAATCTTACATTCATTATTACAAATATCTCATATCTAGACTTTGTTTGGGCGAAACCTGCGAGATTCAAACCAACCAGGTTTTTAATGGGACAGGCACTCTATTCATCTTTGGACTTTGGTTTACTCAGGATGAGGCAGCACAGGATCTTCCATGTTCTTGCAACTTGTAGTTGTGTTGATGATGCAATTTTCTGTGCTAAATAGTGTAACCTTTGGAATGATATTTTCTTTTTCTCGTGACGTACCAGGAATTTGACTAGGAAAAAAAACACAGCACTCGAAAGAGGATGCATGTTTCTTCCATCACCTGTAATTTAAACAGAAAATACGTATTTTTACAGGATTGTGTGTGCCCTTTCGTATATAATCAGACAACTGGAGGATACAAGTGCTGTTTTTTACCGAAAAAACCGGATCGACTTTACTTGTTGCCACCCATTCCTTACCACCACCACCACCACCTTTACAGCCTTGCAAAGATTTATTGTAGGAATTTTAACAGATAATTTAATGGGTTAAATTTTAAATTTATTTGTTAATAATTATAGTTTTATATATTATTATAGTTGTACAATTATTAATTTTAAAATTTATTGGATTATTCAAGTCCATGCAAATTAACTAAATATTTATGTTAATAAAAAAATTATAATGATATTCTAATTTAATTTTCACTTTTACTACATGTATTATTGTTGGCTAAATTTACTAGGATAGGCATATTTTTTTAAAATTAATATAAGTGTTCGGACCAGATTGTGTGTATGATAACTAATTTTATAAATTCTAAAGTTAATAATTATATAAATTTTTAATATTTATCATGTAAGTAATTAAAAAATTAAACTTGAAATTATAAAAAAATAAATTTTTTAATTTTAAATTTCTACCGTTTAAAAACCACTTACACAGTAGTAATTAATACACGCCTTTGAGGACTACAGGGAAATCAATGTTAGAAGGACCAAAAGAATTCCTTCATTAGCACTAGTCTTGCACTGTCTTAATCCAATACAAGTCTTCGACGCCAGCCTAAAATCCTGATTTGACATCGCAATAAAAATCCACTGGGACTAGGCTGGCCTCGATAAAAAATGAAAGCGACTCATGCAAATGTATATTTACTCGTTTCAATGTACATAGAAGTATCTTCATAATTCCAGTTTTTATGATTATTTCTTAATCATCTTAAAAATAAGTTTTTTTTTTTAGTTTAGTGATGCATTGTTGTTTCGTTTCTTTATTCCCACCGGAACCAAAGTTTGAAACCCCGATATTTTACCCTCTAATTAACAGCATCCTAAATTGTGTAAGTTCATCGTTCAACTAACCATGGAAAGGTGCCCTTTGGATATTAACCACTCAGGAATTCAAATTAATCACCAATTCCTTGCCATATAGATTTAAGTTTGTACGCAGTAATCTTAAGAGATATCTTTTAATCGCCTTTGCTTGATTTTTCCAAAAGTTGAGCCTTTGAGGTGGGGAAATAATCAGTATTTCTTTTAAAACTTTTTAAATATAAAGTTTCTATATATAGAGAGAGAACAGTTTCTATGATAAGAATTCTACTCAGAACATCAAATTTAATGCAAAATATATTCTCCGTTGATGATGGATAACCAGTCTAGAAAGTTCTGAGATTTCACACCTAAGTATGACACTAATGTTGTCAATAATTTTATTTTGATTTTTTAATGATTTCCATATTGGAAGCATAATATGAAAGGTTCAAGATTCTAGATGATCAGGAGACGTATAATTATCTTCAAAAAAGAAAGTGAAGGGGAAAAAAAATTACGAGCATAATTGAACAACAATGCTTCTTCTTAGTGTAAAAAGCTGTCACTTTACTTTTTGAATTTGGCTAATTATCATGTGAGATTCGTATTCTAAATAATAAGAAAAAAACTGTTTCTCTGCCCATGAATGCGTGACCCATAAAAAGAAACAAATTAGCGTTAATTAGTGGAAAAGAAATGTCAGATAAGGTCATGACTCATGTATACTCACGGATGATGATTTTACCTGAAGTTGATGGATATCACATCATCTAAATAGGTTGGTTTTTTTATATAATTATTTTAACTTAAATATAAATATTTTCAAACCCATTTAAAATCTAATATAAATCTAATTTAATATATATATATATCTATGTGTGTGTAATATAAATCTAATATAATATGTACATATCTCAATACTAATATATATTATATATATCACTTAAAATATATATTTTAACTATATATTTTAACTGGATACTAAATAATAATCAAAATCAAAATCTAATAAATAATATTTAAATTTTTTATTTCAGTAAATAATAAATATTAAAAAACCTTATTACCTTGATACACGCGATTACACACCCTACACACGCACGGGCAAAGACACAAGTGAGGAATTATATGGGAAAAGCGTGGCTGTTGTGGGACCCAATGTTGATGATTAGGTTACGGACATCTCATGGAACAGGGAACACCTGTGGACCCCATCTTGATCATTGGGTAGGGAACCAGGAGCGGGCCCTCAAATGTCTGGTTGTCCCTTTATTGGCTTCTGCTGATTGGCTAGTCCATGAACGTGTCCTGTAATCTCAGTGGACAGCAAGTGGGTCTCGTCTTCCTATACGCACGCACGATTTCTTATCAAACAATCCTAAATTCCAAAGGGAATTTTGATTTGATTAGAATTCTCTGATATTAGGCCGACCACAGAAGAAGCATTTGGGTTTATGATGGTCGTGCCCTTCTTCACTGTGATCATTGGAGATCTGACATGAAAACATGTGCTTGCCGACAGGATGTTTCTAATATTCCACGAGATAAATTCCCTGTTTCTAATATCATGTCGAAGTAAAATCGGTATAATTAGTTCCAAAAATTCAAAGCAGTTCCCGGGGAACTTTTTCTTCACGGTGGTCGATAATTCATACGATCCAACTCTCACGGATTAAAGAATAAATATAAGGTACATATAGAACAATTAACCAATCAAGATTTAAAAACAAGACGAATAAAAGAATCCGTGTCTTTTATGCATTAAAAAAGCGTATTTAATTCGACCGCCTCTTTGGGAAGCCTGCAGTTTTCTCGACAAGCGTAACAAGTTACCTCGCATTATTTACCTCCACGCTCTCTCATACAGAGAAAATGAGCCTTCCCATTCTCTTAACCCGGGGCTCCAATATCGGCAGAAAGTCAGAGTTGATATTTGAGGCCGACGACCAAATCAAGCTCAAAGAATTAAGTAGAAATATCAATTCTCGACCCTTTACACTCTGCGTTACCTGGGAAGACATGGTCATTCAATTACTAAGAGAGCATGCTTTTGGATTAAAGATTACCTTCCTTTAGGTCAGGCTTACACGATCTTCATTACGAACTGATTTCTCGAGGAAAATTACTTTGAACCTTGTTTCGTTTTAAATGTCTGGGACATTGAAACCTATTCATTGCCCTGGCATGATGCATAGCCATCGCAGAACCAAGTGAAAAAATAATTAGAAAGAGGCCCCCTTGCTCAGAAACGAACGCACAGATTTACCAAATTGACAGCATACATACTCGAGGAGCACAAATAACTTGTGTAACTTGGAACTATCAATCGAACGATTAAATCTGAGGCTCAAATTTACATGAAAAAACAACTGCCAAGAAGTAAATCTCGTAGTTTTCTTCACCTAGAAACAAACCACACTGATTTGGCCTACATACAGTGGTTGATACAAAAGCTTGATTCAACATTGATGCAAAAACAATAGCCTTAATCATGGATCCCGTGCACTGGCTGGTAAAAGGCTTGTCCCTTTTTTCCAAAGGGTCATCAATTCTTGCTGCGGGAGTTTCTAATTAGAATAGAAGTTGAGAGTATAGTTAAACTTCTCTGTATCTCAATCCCCAAGAAGACATAATGGTTGTCGCATACTAAGCTCCGCTTTGAGCGCTGGAAATGTCTCCAAGTCATGAGACTCACCAAGAACTTTCTGCATATAAACAAAAGTACAGAAGAAATAAACAAATTGGAACCGATGAATCATTGAAATCAAACGGATGCTTTTATATTGTCAAATGCATTTTGAAAGCAACTAAGTTTGAGTTTTTGATTACCATCAGCATTTAAAGATCACGTCAGATAGACGTTTAAAATTCTTATTAACACCAGCCTGTTCCAGCTTTGATGTGGGCTACACTGGAGCCTGAAGCACACCAGATAATCCCTATTTTGCATGTTATAGCAAGCAAAACAGAAAAATCTACTTCCACCGTTACCAGCAAGTAAAAGGCACGTGTTCCCTTCCAAAAATTTTGTGAAGGATTCATGCCAAACCTAGACCATGCTAACATTGATTTTCGACGGCCAACAGAAAACGACTTTGACCAACAGTTAAAAGTCTCTGGTTCTGTTGTTATGGTCATTTCATACTGATAAGAAAATGGAATTTTTATATGTAAAAGTGACTATTAACCCACTTCATGAAAAATTAACTTTTCATGCACTGCTCTTTCACGTTGGCCAGTCATGAAGAGAGAGAAGTTCGAGTAAAAGGAACAGAAATGACAAGGAATGGTGGAACTCACTGTTAGCAACTTGGGAGCCAAAACTTCCAAGTCTATTTGTTATTTTTTAAAGACATCCTTATAAAAATTATTTATCATATATTATCCACTGAAACTTTCCATAAGCCTATTTTTGAACAAGACATCCATGAAATCATATCAAATTCTTATTAAAAAATATGAACATTATATCTAACACAAGGAGACTGGAATCAAGCACATAAGTTGCACCGCTTTATTGTACTTTAAATGGCTCTTACAAAGTGTAAACAATTAAAAAAAAATACAAAATCATAGTTTAAAATAATTAGAGACTTGGGAAAACTTTGGTGATTGGTAATTTACCAATTTAACGCACATGATTTAAAAATTATTGCACTCATGAATTATTAAAAAGCAAAACAAGAAACTTTCATGTCCATCCCCCTTCATAAATTATTAAAAGATCTGGATCAAGTGCAAAATAAAATGATTTAGTTTAGAATTTTACATGAAATATGCAATATTCCCCCCTGGAGCACATATGCCATCATATCCAACGTTTTTTAACAGGAATCTGGGGAAAAATTTTAAATGCAATAGTTATCAAAGCAAAATGATGGTCAATCTTGAACAAAGACTGTGGACTTCTATTCATCCAATCTGGAAGGGATTTAATTCAAAAGTGAACAATTTTGTTGGATAGATCTTATTATCAATGATACATTTAATGTATGGTAGACCATATTGAGAAGCAGACTTTTATAGACTTATAGTTATGGATATGCATAGAAACTGGACTGATATCTTTTCGGAAAGTAATGTGTATCTCACACTAAAACATAAAAAGGTATTGCATATCCCAACTAAAGAAACAACTTCACTAACACCATAGGTAGTGTCACTAAATAATGTAATTAGCAAAGCACTTTCTGAATTGATGAATATGCACCCATACCAACATGCAGACCCAATAGTTAGCACATGGGAACCAGAACATGTCCAGAAATATATGCAAACAAAGACAAGCATGGACAATCACAAATGCACCACACCCAAGTAAATGACTTCATTATGCTTTTGCATTCTATCATTGTAACAAGCAATGCTCACAGGAAAAAAAAAACGGTTGGCGAAGGCCAATTTAGTTCCCTATAATTTGCACCGTGTGCACTTTAGTCCCTAAAAGTATGGGTGCAATGTTAACCTTGTTTGGGGGGGACCTTTTAGCTTCTAATTGATAACAAGATCCAACAGAATATACTTTGTTTTTAGTGCACAAGCTATAGGGAATATGAGGGGTTAACACAAACAATTTATGCTACTCACAGAAGTTATCAAGCATCCAAAAACCACTAACTCATAATTATAAGAAGAAATATATGATTTATTTTGAATAAATATTGACAATTCAAGCAAAAAAAAATTTAAATGGAAAGACTCCAGAGAAATGACGTACCAGTGCCGCAGCATGCGAGTCTTGCAAAATATTCCCATCTATCTCCAACCTGGCAATAGGAAACTCTGGAAGATGTCCAGATTGCTTTTTCCCAAGCAAGTCACCAGGTCCACGGAGAAGAAGATCCATATTTGCCAAGTAAAAACCATCTGACGACTTCTCCAGCACTTTCAGACGGTCAAGGCTACTGGATGTAGATGCTACCAGTAAACATTTGGACTTCCTTGCCCCACGTCCAACTCGTCCTCTAAGTTGATGCAACTGAGCTATTCCAAATCTTTCAGCATTCATAACAACCATCATAGATGCATCTGGGACATCAACACCAATCTCAATTACTTGAGTGGAAAGCAGTATATGTGTTACACCAGATCTGAATCGTTTCAACGCTTCATCTTTATCATCACTCTTCATTTTTCCATGTAACAACCCACAGTTGTAACCCTGAAACCTGTGAGATATAACTTCAAGATCAGCAGCAGCAGCACGTAGCTGAGGCAGTTGCTCTGACTGTTCAACGACTGGGTACACGAGATACACTCTCCCCCCTGCCTCCAACTCATCTCTCATCATCTGGAAAAATCAATTTGATAATCAATTAGTGTTGGTGGTAATAGCAGGGGGAGAGACGACAAGCAACTAGCAAAAGTATGGCTTCATTCCTGCTAACCTACTAACTTTTGGAGTTACCAAATCTAACCGCTCTTTCAAGTCTTCTTTAAAATCAAAATTTCATGACATCAAATGCCAAAAAAGTCTTTGAACTTAACATGCAACCAGGAAACTCAAACATTATAATTTAAGATAGCAATAAAACTTGATATTTTATATTACTTTTTGGGTTTTTTATACATAAACGGATTTATAAAGTTAATGTCCAATTTCAATCTCTCTCTTAATAATATAACTTTGTCTATGTTAAATCCTATACGGATAACTAAACATTAATGTTATTCAACAGTATTACTTTTATCTAATTGAATATAGAATACATCCAAAATTGATTTTCACAACAAGGGGATTGTGCATCATTAAAACTTTAAAAAATTTCATATGCATTGCCTTATCTTAAATTTTTTAGCATAATGATCATCACACATAACTCATGCCGAACAACAGAACATAGTTACTAGCACGTTTATTTTACTTTTAAAGAACATTATTTTTTCTAACAATAATTTCAGTAGAAGTTAGGATAGGATTACAATGTTCAAAATTGATATCATGCAATTTCAATTGCTAATAAAGGACACTTTAAATGAAGATTAATTTAGTCACTGCATAAAGTTATGAATTGGGATTAACAGATGGAGTGCAAATAAAACCATTCCTAATAGAATTACCACCACTGACATATACAAAGCTATGATTCACACTTTAAAGATCCTAACAAAAAACATTGCAAACCATGAACATAGTAAGATCCATAAAGCAGATAGCTTAGAATCTGGTAGAAAAACATAACAAGACAGTACAAAAGTATTGGGATCTATTATAACTTAGGTAATTTTGACTGAGAAATTATATGAGAGATGGACGGAGTATCTTTCTTAAACACTGTCTTTCTCTTCACCAACAGTTCAAAGCGGTATGTACTTTGGAAGGGTTTGGAAATTTCAGAACTCTGTTCTTTCCCACCTCTTGGTCCTTCATCTCATTGTTGCTTTTTGTTTGGTCAATCCCCCAAAGAGAAAAATCAAACGACAATGGTAATGAACTACTATTGCAAGGGAGGTCAAACAGGTACTCTCCATAATGCTCGTGTTGTGCTATAAAAGACCTCCAGAATATTCTGTGATTTAGTGTGTGTGGAATGGGTGAACTGACAGAATTTCAAAGGTTTGTTATCGAATAAGGTGATCATTCATTGCACATAAGAAAATTTTAATTTGAAAAGAAAATGGAACGGAATAAACAGGGTAAGCTATCTCCGATCTCTCTGAAAAACATCCAAAGACACTCCCCCAAATGTTACATGTTATAAGGTTCTTAACAAATGTTACAATGATTGTCACAAGACCTGTTATAAAGTCCTCTAGGAAGGTAAGAAAAAATCCCAAGCCTTAAGACATCCTGCTCATGTCATGAAGAAGTTACAAAATACTTGAGACGTGTTTTAAACTACACAATACATTTAGACATGTTAAAATAAAACAGTACCAAACCTTGTAGACATCTTCAAAGCCATCATAATTTCCTTCAAAAATATATGTTTCAACCGGAACTCTTCCAGGAGGCAAGTCAGTTATCTGCCAACAAGGAAAACAATGACCTCATAAGAGGTGAATTTAATTAAATCCACCAACAGCTTGTAAATATATATATATATATATATATAATTATAATTGATGTAAGAATTCATGGGGGCCCAAAAATCAGATGCATACCCACTTTATTAAGGGGGAAAAAATGATATCTTCAACCCAAGACTTATGCTAGAAGAAATCAACCATGCAACTCCAAAAATAAGCAGCTGTCTACTTTGAACTGCTATGTATTACATGAATGAAGTATGTAGTGCCCCTTGTTAGTAACCAGAAAAGGAAATAAAGTGAGTTAGAGATGAAAACCATGAATTGTGGCCAAATACTGTTTTTCACTAAACTTGCTTGAAATTGGTTTTGAAAGACGTATATGTGAAGTCTAGACAACCTTGTCCATAACCAAGATATAGATAACTTATGCCCTACATTATGAAATAAGGTGAAAAGATCAAAGGAAAGTTTTAAAAAGCTGCTCAAATGAAAAGATTATAACCGCTAAGGCAAAAGATTTAATTACTTGTGTTAAAGACATATCTCCATATAAAGCCAGAGCAAGTGTCCTTGGAATGGGAGTGGCTGACATGGCAAGAACATGTGGGGCCATATGGAAATCACCTTCTGAAGATATATCTGTGTTGGATGCTGACATTCTTGAACTTAGAGGGCTATGGTATAGCTGCAGAGATTAGGTTCCATGCCTCAGTCACCCCGTCTTATAAAATAATCACAGAAAGATAATGAAACCTTGAGTTGCAAATGACAGCATTAAATTTTGTTTAAAATAAACGATAGAGAAATGATTTTCAGCACAAAATAGCAAAAAACAACTTAGAAGCATGCATCAGGTAAGAGATTCATCTTTGACAATGGAAGCATCACAAATAAGTCATCAATGCTATTTACAAAATCCACTTTTTTGCTAATGACACTGCCATTTCTTAGGCGGTAAATTAATAGCAAAGGTCTAAGCATATGGTAAGAACAAGACTGGAGACTGTATTTTCTTCTTTGCAGGTTTTATAATACAATGAAAAAGGATATAGAAAGATAACTGCATGTTTAATTCCATAAATAAAATAGAGCTCCTGACAAATTAACCATGTAAGATGTTAGATAAAAACCATCTATCCAATTATATAAAAAAAAAAACCTTCCTTCCATCCTCTTAATTTGGTGAATCAGTTCACTTCCATTTTAGCTTCCTACTTCCAATTTAAACACTATTCCTGTCCTACTTATATCTTACAGAGTAAACACACCACTCCTCCCTCCTTCCATACCCCCACTTTCTTTCACCCTAGCAAAACTGATGGATTAGAATTGTTACAGAACTCACAAACATCATTAACTCCCTGCCACAGGTGATTTTTTGCTTTTCATTTTAAAGCAATACCAGGATATCCATTGCAATCTTAACAGAGTTTGAAGACAACCATTTCAAACTTCAAACTAATAGACCTTGGTTCTAATAACTTCACTGCACCAATTAGCTCTTGATACAGTCAAAACTCAGGACATACCACCTGCAATTTTCCACACTTAAAAAATTTTATTACATCAATTTGACTGCATCCTAGAGCCCAGTAGAGTTATTATATCAATTTTCAGCACTTTTGTTTAAAAGAATGGGAGAATCTATGAAAGCAGAAATAATAGTTGGACCTACAGTGAAATAGATGTAGTTCCTGCATAAATTTAAGGAGCCAGTCTTCAGAGTATATTTTGGAAAATCATGATCAACGGGAAAGCATAAAGATGTAATATTCGCTATCTAGTCCAAAACATTTCTTGCTCTTGAATCTACCATATTCAGTGATGGGCCAGCAAACCAGGCTCCAATTGAAGCATGATCAGATGTACAGGAAATCAACACAAGGAAATGATTCTATAAAGCAACAAAATATTGTTCTACAAATGCTAAAGAAACCTGCTCAGTAAATATTATGTTTTTTAGCAGTGTTGGAGGGGGTGATTTAGCACCAGGCCTTGACAATTTCTTACAGATAATAGGTCTCTTTCAAGTTCCTTTTACTAGGTGACATTAATGGGGGTTGATTGAGGGCCAGGGTCTGTCAGCTTTTACTGATAATAAAAGTTTTATAGTGAGCTCTATATGCAGCTCTGTAAGATGAAGTAATAAAAAGTGTTTTAATATCTTGTTTCCCAAAAACTGTGACCAAAAACAAACAAAATATGGGGAACAATTCACAGACAGACCGAAGTTTAAAACTGAAACATGGTTGAGTGCAGTAGTACAGAGCTTATGAGAAACACATCAAATATTACCGATCCAAGTAAAATTCTCAGCTATGAATTATCAATCCAAGTAAAATTCTCAGCTATGAATTATCAATCCACATCGCAAAATTCTTGTCTAAGAATTCTGGCATTACATCACTAATTCATATAAAATCATATCCTTCACCTGACACAGTTATATTCTGCCATCATCAATAAGTTTGGAAACCAACGATCCCCATAGGCTGCATCAACTCAGTAATGATTACACAACCCTATCCCTTCTCATTGTCCTTTAAATTCATCCACATCATAAAAAAGCACCAAAGTTGTGTGACACTTGCATAAAAAACTCCACACAGCCAGCTCAGTACGTCCACTTACTTCCACCACTGAAATTCAGTTTCTCTGACCATTAAAGCAACCAAAAATCTCCAGAATCACTCACCCAAACAAGCTTCAATCATCAATTCATTGGCCTATAACATGTGATGGATTATGAGGAGTGACTTGCAGGATTAATATTTGCTTATTCCAAGTTTTTAATATTTTTCATGAACTTTATATTTCCTATTTAGCACTTAAGAGAGTATTAGGATTTAGTTCTATAACCTATTAATATGTTTTTCTATGGTTAATGTTCCTTTTTTTTTTTCAGATGAGTATAGAAGCTCAACTACCTCAGTGATTGTTGAACCCGTAACCTCTGGCTCAACTCCCATTCCAACTGGGCTAATGTGTTTCTGCATGTAGTAGCTTCAAACCCATACAAGCCACTGCAGTTAGGCGTTAGTAATGAATCTGAACACTGATTGATCAAATATATGGGTATTTGAGATTTCATAGGATTCTCTTAAATTTCTTATTGTTTTTGTTTTTGCTCATCGCTTGGTTTGACATCAATGGGAACATGGAGAAGATTCTTGTACTTAAAATGTGATCTTTTTGAATCTTTTCTAATCTACATGCCATAATATTCTCAAAAAAATTGAACACCAAGAAAAACTAAAGAAACCAAATCACCATGCTGTTTGAGTATATCTTCACTAACAAGGAAGTAATTACAAGCGATTGCAACGACAAAAGACAAAAAGACATGAAATACCAGATCAAGTTAACTAGAACAAGGAGGCAGACAACCTTACTATTAAATCTTCCTCTCTGGATCACACCAAAGCGTTGTTGCTCATCTACTATAGCAATACGTAAAGCAGAGAATTCTACATTCTCAGATATCAAACTGTGGGTTCCAATGACCATTGAGATGTCTCCACTTTGGAGATCCTGTCAATTAATTCAATGAAAAAGAATCTCAAAGATTGTCTTTTAAAAATCAAACAAGCACTTGATAAAAAAACATACCCTACGAATCATCCGTGATTGTTTCAATGGGGTTGATCCAGTTAATAAAGCAACAGAAGGCTTTGACTGGACTTCGTCCATAGTCTCTAGCAAATTAAGTAGGTGTTCATAATGTTGGATCGCAAGCAACTCAGTTGGAACCATGAAAGCTGCCTAAAGTACAGAAACCTCATTATAAATATGCAACACAGAACATAGACATTGCAAAGTGATAACTATCAAAGAAGTTAACATGACAAAACATGTGGGAACAATCCAGAGAAATCAAATAAATGAATGAACAAATACGTGTATTAGATAACATGTTCATGAAGGGGTCAACCTGATAACCAGAACCAATAACCTCCATACAAGCCAGAAAAGCTACAATCGTTTTCCCACATCCAACATCACCCTGAAACAAACATCAAATTTGAAGAATGATATCTTTTTCAGAGTTCAATAATCTCAATCACATGCCACAAAGTTTAACATAGAATCTGATTACTCTATACTGATAACCAAAAATAACTCTTTGGATAAGCTCAAAACAGAACATCAGACTGAAAGCAAATAGAAACAGGTTCTACATTGTTTTTAGTGATAAAACAACTAGTCATATAAAATCCAGAACCTGTAAGAGTCGATTCATGGGAACTGGTCGCTTCAGATCCCATATAATTTGTGAAGAAGCACTTAGCTGGCTTGAAGTAAGGGAATATGGAAGAGCATTCAAGAATTTCTTGGTGAGATTGGACCAATCTTCCACATAAACTGCATTCAACTCAGGTTTACTGTACTTGTCCAGCAGTCCATCTTTCTCCATTCGCGAACCAAGACCTTCAAGCATTTGAAATAAGCGCCCCAACTGCAGAAAGTGTGATACACAAGAGTTAATAAAAGAGAAGCCATGAGACATCAGCACAAAAACAACTTGCAATACAAGGAAAAGGCAGAAACAACAAGCTTCAAGTAAAATAGATAGTGACCTTCCAGCTACTAAAAAATGGAAAGAGAAAAGGATGCAACCCAGTCAATGGCTGTAAACAAGATTTTGGAAATAATCATGTGATGATGTCACTGGAAGCATTATCATCTATTAAATAGCATGCATTCCAGATCATAATTGCACTCCCTTTTATAAAACAGTCTGTTATTGCAATGAATCATGTACAAAATGAACAATAATGATACAGAGTGAATACATAATGTCTCACAGCAATACAATTGTGATTCATATGCCATATAGTAACATGAAATTTAAGATCACCTGTAGATAAAAAAATTCATCAAAAATAAGCCTTTTGCGAGCTAAATCAGCCTCATCTGCATTTTTTGGCTGGTGAATCCCTATATATGCCTGCAATTTTTTGAGAAAAGAAATTTAGGTTTATCAAATTAAGCAAGCATTGACAGGAAATAACAGCCACACATGCTACATTTGTGCACATAAATAGAGGCACTGTCATAGTTAAATGTTCACGATGCAATTTATTTTATTGTTGAAATATTATTTTATAGCATTCTGATCCATTAAGGAACTTCAACACCCACACTGATCACTAATCAGAACTCCTAAAAGCTCAAGACTGCTTGGAAGAAGACAGAACTAAGGCACAGCAAACCACACAATTTACCTCAAAATTTGATGATAGTATAGATGATCTATCAGCAAATCAAGCACATTATCACCAGTAACATTAATGGTCATTCTCGGTATATGAAGAACCAAAATATGCATTAATATATCAATAATTGAAGCATATTCTAAAAGACTTCCTTACTTCGTGGAGACGTAAAAGTCCAAAATCCTGAATGATTTCTTTTGGAATAGGATCAACATCAGCAAGCAGGGCTTGAACAGCTCTGGAAGACATAAGAGAAATGTAAGAACATGTAGATACCTCTAAACTACACACTGTTGTCTCATAAACTAAAAAAAAATTAGCTTGAGCCCCATAACCATTCCATTTTTAGTGATCAAGTTTTCTTTCAGATTAAACTAATGAGTAAACTTCTTTCATGTATACTATGATGTTGACGCAACTGCAAAGAAGCATAAATCTGCTAAATTCAAAGAAAATGCCTGTGGGGGGTAAGATTGTCATATATTTAGAAAATAGTCTAATAAAAATGAAATTATGGAACCACCCACCATGGTTAAGAGGGTGAGTGCACTTAAATTATTTTAAAGAAAATCTACATTATTGTCACTCTAAACACATTTTAGAGAACAAAGACTAACTAATTCTATTACTTTTTTTAGTTATGGAACAAAATATTAGAAGAATGATTACTGCCACGCAGCATTCCTGAGTACTTTCCTAATGTCATGCCTCAAGCACATAAAGTATATATGCTATTCATGAAAGGAAGTCACAACAGTAATGCCACCATATGGTGGGGGGAAAGGGGCTAATAGTAGTACAATGCACCACTTTGTGCAAAATCTTAGTACAATGCACCACTTTGTGCAAAATCTTAGGAAAATTATGGAGAAGAATGATTCAACCGGATTCATGCAATGTTTGATTGATCTGAAAATGTAAGCAAATGATTGTTTAAAAAACACAGAAGTTTTCTCTCCTTTTTTTTTCTCGGCTAGGACATTTTCTTGGAGATCTATTTTGTTGAATAACTCTTTTGACCAACATCAAGCATTTGGAGAACACAATCCTTACTGAAGTTTCTATCAAAAAAACACATCTACAGAAGTAAGGAAAATTTTAACCATCAGAATGAACTTTCCAAAAGGTTTTGCAGTGTCAAAAAAGCAGGTACAACATATAATTCTCTAACGTCTACAGAAGACTCAACATTGTTGGTCAACAACTGTGGTTCATATCTTGGAGTACACTAAACCAGATCTCTTTTCTTTAGATAAAGAGGAAATTGTGTAAATAGCCAAAAAAGAATTGCAAAAGCATCATTTTCTTATATATAAGCAATTAATGCCAACTGAACAGCATGAAAGGAAAAGCACATAATAAAATAAGAGACAATAAAAGGCTTAGCTTCATGCTCAACACATGCACACATATCCTAAAGAAGGATTAGACTTGAATCATTAATCATAGAGGCAACAGGAACTGAGAAAAGGGGCTGCCTTTGAATGACAGGAGATGCCAAACTACAAAAAGGGTATCGCACAAAACCTTGAAATAGTATCCCGAAGAAAGTCAGGATTTAAGCCTCCTTTTGAAGGGTATATAGGATATGGCCTCCCTTCCACAATAGAAGATGAATCTTCGGTGTCTTTTAGCACATCAATATTGTATTCTCTTATTTCATAGTGATCTCCTTTAGTACTCATAGTTCTAACCTACATCACAACACATTCACGTACCAAGTCTCAAAATGCCCAAAACTCAAAACATGATGTCAATAAATAAATCAAACATCTTGAGAATAGAATCAAAGGGGAACCATACATCATATGGAAAAAAAATATAACCACTTCTTTGTATAATAAAAAATCTAATTATTTTAGTAGTTGCTGATACTACTATGCTACTTGAAGATTCAATTCACACTATCATATTTTTTATACCTAAATAGACCACTATAGAAATGACAGACACTGAAATATGTGTGACATGAGCAGTAACAACCAAGCTCAATAAATCTAAGAAATCATTTCCATAAAAGAATATCTGACTACCAACACCCTTTTCCAGAAAATTCAACGTACAATCATCATCAGGATGGAGGCACAATGCTGGTTGACATTTAGTTCACAAACTATCATCTTTGAATGGGTAAAACTATAAAAGTTCTATTGAGACAAAGGGTATAATACAAGGGATGATAAAACAAAAACAATAAGGAAAAGAAAGAAATGCTAAAGCACGAAAAACGCTAGATTCTGAGCCTTAAGAAAGTAAGAATAGACAGGAGGACAGAATCCCCTTTCATGGTAGTGCACCCTACTATAATCCACTGATTAACATGGCAAGTAGATGGGTGAATTTCACAAGTAAACAAAGAGTTATACATCCTAGAAAAGAAGTTGCTTTACAGGAAGAGATCACACAACCATATTTTTTTAATATCAGGAGAACTAATTCAGAAAATGCATAAACAAATAATATCATAAACAATATGGTACCTGTATGAATATAAAAATATAAAGGGGAAAAGGCAAAAGAAAAATGAAGAGGAAAAAAGGCTTCTCTCTCATTTCTCTTGACTAATTCAATCAAAAGAGAAAATGTACATGAAAAGATTATTTGGAAAAAATTGCAGAAAAGAAAAGGGAAATGTCTCCACACAAATAGATTAAATGTATGTGTGAGTGCAATGTACAATCATACATGCATGAAGTGGAAAGTTTACATCAATTATTCTCTAGAAGAGCTATCCAAGTCCTAAAAACACCTCCAAAGCTAGTTTCTGGAAAGGACAACTTCAATAAAAGGTCTCAAACAAAAAGTATAAAATACAGCATCCAAAAGTTTATAACAGCTTTTTCACCCCAACACCACCTTGGAATATAATTTCACAAAATATGCACTTACACAACTTGAAGTGAATTAGTCTTCAGCATCCCCCACTGGAAATACAAGTAAAATGACTCATGCAAAGTAGAAACTTCATAGAATCAGCAGACCAAAAGAAGAAGAAAGATCCAGTAATGGGACTCGTTACAAATTTCTTACCCTTGCTCAAGCTAACACTCCTAGATGAAACAATATGAAAACAACTGAATATACCTTTATCAAGACACAGAAAAAACAGAGCATCCAGTGGAGAAGTCCTACTCACCTTACCACTAACACAGACAACATCTCCCAATTTATGTTTCGCTTCAACTTTTTTAAGAAATGGTAGACAAGTAAAACGGGTGCCACGAAAATATTTCTTAAGGTGCAGATAAATCATTTTCTTTCCTCCAGTATTGTTGTCATCAATCATGTGTTTAGATTCGTTGTTTATAATCTCACAAGCCACAATCACTTCAGCAAAGGCTAGTGAATAACTGGCTTTAACAGCCCTGAAAAAGAAACGGTCAATAATATCAATATTGATACACAAACTTCCCTTTCACTTAATGATCAATGCATCAACAGACAAGCACGCAGAAGATGTGTGTAGTTAGACAAGAAAATGTAAAGTGTACATGAAGAGAGTGGATATCATGCACAGCAAGAAACTGGAAATCGAATAAATATAAAAAAAATATCTAAATATGCTGAGACACATAGTGTCCTTAAAAACAGGTTTAAAATTTTAATTCCACAAGACCTGACAGCATGATGTTAGCCAAAAAAACAAGAACAGTGCATTAAAGGGATAGACACAACAAATACCCACAATCATGTGCTCTGTTTTCCCTTACCTGATATAAGTGATATAGGAACTACAAGAACTTATTAAAACACAGGCCAAAAATATGTTGATGTACTGAAAAACAGTCTGACATTTTGTTTGTCCAGCATAAAGAATGAGAGGGTAAGAATTTCAGGAACGATGCCTCAATACCTGGAAGATGTTACCTTCCCAACAGAAATCAAATACTGTCCATCGTCAATTCCAAAATGTGCATTCTGCAAATCAGCATAGGTTCGAGGAAAATGTTGCAGCAACTTCCGCAGCTGCATGAACCGTGACAAGAATGTGAACCCATGTCCTATTCCAATTATAAGAACATAAAAGAACTTTAACTTTTCACATTATCTGCAACAGACCCTACCGTGTAAAAACCACAATTTTCCAGCTGACGACGTTGCCTAGAACTTAACCCAGGCAGGCAACTGATAGGTTTATCAAGATATGCAACATTTACTTGTGATTCAGGCTCCACTTTGGTAGTGTATTCTTCCATGCCAATTTTAGGAACTATTTTTTCTTCAGTTTCCAACGTCATATCCGGAGAATATGAAGGCAAACTGTGAAAATTTTCTTCTTTTATTTCTTTTGATGTATATGTATTTTCTTCCCTGAATTCACTTAATATGTATGAGCTTTCACCTCTTAATTCTTTTGGCATGGAAGAGTTCACATTTTCAGTGTGTGGAGAAGCCAACTGTTCATGAAGAGTCTCTGGATCAACACATTTCACACCCATAGCATTTGGAAGAAATCCTTCCAGAATTTTAGCTGCTAAAAGGCTGTTAATTTCAGACTCATCATACAGTTCCACTGGAGGAGAACTACCCAAGACAATGGATGGAAATCTTTTACATGCCAAGGAGACATCAAAATCATCTGTATCATCTTTGGCATTCCCTCTGAATTGTTTTGCAGCTGTTTCATTCTCGATTAAATCATGAAAACCATCATAATCCATGAGCGCTTGGACCTTTAAGAAATTAAAAATTGCAAGTCAAAGAACATCTAGAATGAAGAGCTAAATAACACTCAGACAATACAGACGAAGCATTCTTCATATTCCAATAACATAAGAGAATAATTACACGATTATGTTAGATAAAACCTCGTGAAAATACAAAACCTAAAACAAAAGGGTGGGGTGACTTTCACTAACAAGAATGATTGATCCATGCTTATGAGATGCCTCTTGATTACAAGTTGCTGGGCATTTTTCCTCTGGAAATCTTCATGATCTCTCAGCTATTAGCTGTGATCTCTAACATAATTAAACCAATGATAAACCTTGCCTTAAAAATCCCAACAGTGTTTTCATAAAGATTATTCTAACCCATCATTAATTTTGATCACATTTTTCCCAACAGACTTGCACATCGTTCAGTCTTTGGAGGGGGGGTATTCAGAAGAAAATGGAAAGGCACAGTATTCTCCAAGCAAGAGGAAGACAGCATTTAAGTGAAGTTTCCTTCAAATATTGTTAACGAGTTTTTACCATCAATCCAGGTCGTTTTTATTTCTCCGTGTGACCTTTTCCATCCTTTCATCTTGAATGGAATCGAGCTTCTAATACATTAAAAAAAAAATTCCACGTATGGCCACAGTATAACTACTCTTTACGGATCCAAGATTTACTAATGCTACACATCATCTTGAAGAAACGGCCCGTTGCATTGAGTGGAGATATTGCAGAAACAAGAGAAAAAAATGACAAAGAGAACAAATGCAAAAGAAAACTCATCTGTCAACACACACTCGTTTACCCTATTTAGCAATTTTGACCGATTTGATATAATTTGTTCGCCATGCTTGCCTACTTGTTTAAACAAACTTTCCACAAATGTATGCTTCGAACAAGAAGGCAATTTTGATATCCTGAAGACGAAATTATTAAACCTGCAACTCAGAAGGGAAAATTCAGATGGTGGAAGTATTCTCAAAAAAAAAATCATTTGATCAGAATAAAATAAGAAAACAACAAGCACCTCATGTTTCTACTCAAAGCACTCCGATACCCTCTCTCAGCTTTAAAGAAAACTATATTCGTCGGCCATTTTCCACTACAACACTGAAATGGAATCTTTGATCAAGAGATAAATAAATAGAGAACTGTAATTCTTCTTTTTGTTAAAAAAAAAAAAAACTAGATAATTATTTCAATAACAATTTATAGAGAAAAAAGAATAAGTAAATATCATTCCTGTGCTTACAATACGAAACGATCCCATAGCTGACAGAGTCGGTGCCATGAGAAGCAAGCTCAAAACATGAGCATGTCCTGTCCTGTCCTGTCCTTCCTAATTATAAAGTCGATGCAATGAAGAAAAAACAAAGAAAGAGACGCCTTCAGTTCGATTCATTGTTTATGATCAGTATCTAATTTATGACTGGTTTCGATTTAAAAAAAAAATACATTGCTTCTTCCCTTTACCCTTTGACACGAACTGTAACAGTTCATACCAGTTGTTGTGGAAAGAAGAAGAGCTCGTATCCAGAGGCGGGAGATATTATTATTGTTATTGTTGTTATAACAAAAGCCCTGCTCCTCTTTCCCGGCCCAGTTCATGAGCCCACATCTCTTCATGTGAAAAGAGGCCGAAATCAGTTTAATTTAGTCGCTGTATTTGTCTTTGAAGTCGATGTGTACCCCTGTATTTTGAATTTTGTCAATCATAACTGATTAGCGTCAAGCATTTGGGAACCAACCTTTCGGTAAGGGAAAAAAATGGCCAATTTCTGCATGGAATTTTTTCATAGGAAATGTTGGGAGTGCATTGGAACTTTCATAATTTAATTGAAAAATAAATTATTTGAAAATCAAATTATAATACCACTTGAACTATAAAGTGAATGAAAACGAAACAAGATGTTGGATAAAGAATAAAAAATGAATTGCTTTAGGTAAATATTTTTTAATATTTTAAAATATATTAAAATAATATTTTTTTATTTTTTAAAAAGTTATTTTTAACATTAATATATTAAAATAATTAAAAAATATTTTTTTTTGAAACATGGTTAAAACCTCGACACCCTTGAAGTGAATTAACTTTAAAAGGGAAATTTTAAAAAAATTATTGTGTTTTGGCTCATCTTGCACAATAAATATCATGCCAAGTTAAATATTTCATTGTTTTTTTTTATGCAACGCAAAGATTGTGCACCTCATCACCTGTTCTTTTTAAAAAAAACTCAAATCAGTTTTTCTTTTTTTAGATAATCCCTTTGCTTTATATGTTTTGAAGTTGATCTCGGTTGCTATGTGTTTTTTTTCCTGTATGATGTAATGTGTTATTTTTTGCTTCTAAGATAAAGAGTGAAAATTCTAAATTTTATATGTTTGTTTATTTTTCTGATTAACTAGGATATCCAAATTAATTCACGTGTATTTCAATTAATTTTATATATTTTAAAATTAATAACCATATAAATTCTTAATAGTTATCGTATTAGTAATTACAAGACTCGAGTTTAAGATTATGCAAGGAACAAACCTCTTAGTTTTTATCAATGAATCATCTGTGGTTATAAATTCTAAATTTAAAGATTAAATTTGATATTCTTATCAAGGCTTGTCATAAAACTTAAAAAATTAAAAAATTAATATTTTAAAAATAATATTGAGATTTTTTAAATAAAAATAAAACTATTATGAAAATCATGTATAGCAAACAATATAACTTTTACTATAAATATATCAAAGTTAAAGTAAATACAACTCAGCTCTTATAATTCATTAAAATTAACTTATTTTTATAATATAAAATTAGTTTAATAAATTTTTTTCCAGAAATGCACTACTCTTCAATCAAAAATTTCTAACTTTTCCATTCTTCATTTTTTTTCTTACATTTTTTTTAAAATGAACGTGAAAGGAATAAATTGGAAAATATCGTAATTTCATGAAAACAAAAAAGCTAAGCTGTTAGCTATATATGGATTTTACAACACAGGGGCGACCGTTATACTATTTTAAACTACAAGAACTGATGGAACTGGTTTAGCTAAACTAAGGGATGGAGCTATTATTAACTCCTCGGGCTCACGCTCTGCTCCTTGTTGTGAGGAAAAAAATGTCACTCGCTATCCTGTATAAATACATCACACATCTCATCTAGGGTTTGGAGGCTCCCCCGTAAAGGCAAAAGCATGTATTGTGTTAGCGGCGTCCAGGGCTCGAGAGATCGATCTGTTTTCACTGTAACAATTTCTTCTGTTTTTGATGATTATTTGCACTAGGGCTGAGGCAAATAGGGGAGAACAAGATAAGATCAATCAATGGCTCTCAAATACCGGTAGGTTCTCTACTGGATGCCCTGTCCTTTAACAGCCCTTGAAATCAAAATCCAATGGCATCATAGTACGGGTTTTGTGCTCAGATCGGTTATCCATGAAAGTTATTTTTGAGTTCAGAGTTTTCTCTGACCAAATCTCTCTTTCTGTATAATCAATCTTTCCCTTCTCACAAGCCCGCCTCCAAACGCCATTACATAATCCATTTCATTATACTTTACAATTCTCTTTATTTCTTATTTTATTATTTTTTTAAGCTACCAAGGAAGACAAGATTTGGGCATGAGCTTGCAACAACTATAATTTGCGCACCATGTAGAGATACATGGGTTGTTGTTAGCTAAGAGTAATGTGCCAAAATGCTAATCTGAGGTTTTTTTTTTATTTGAGGTTAAAAGCTTAAGAAATTCCTACGATCTGAACTTTGTAAAGTGACGGGGGATTCGTCCAAGGAATCCTTAACTTGACTGGAGCAAACAAGTTTCATGTTTGTATTGTCCAAAGTAAACGTCATATATAAATGCCCGGATACGTTGAGGTCCTCCATGGGGTGCTCCTCCGTTGAAGGGGGGTCTCATATTCCATTGCCTTGTGTAGCAGCGTCGCTGCCTTTACATTTTGGGACTGGCCATGAGACAAACATTTCAATTTCACTCATTTTCTTCCGTGTTTCTTCATTATTGTTTTCGTTTGTCCTGGTGCCTTTTTATTTACATTGGAACTTAACTAGAGTTTTTGGGAACCAAAATCTGGTGTTTTTGTTTTCATCTTTCTGCGCAGATGGTATTCATATTTGTAAAATCCTTTGTTTGCCCCATAATTTTAGAAATGTACTAAGCCCAGGGGCCGGTGCTTTGCTGCTAGGCTGTTAAGAAACTAATAATTGCTTTAATTCATTAAAGCATTATTAAATGAAAAAAATTTGATGTGGCCTTTTCAATAAAAAAAAAAAACAATCCCTCGTTTTAACTAATAAACCATCTCCCGAAAACCTTTGTTGAAAAGGAACTTGGATTTTGCATGCCCATTAGTTCCATTTGGTAACAAGAAACTTGGAGAATAGCTTTTGGTATTGTTAAATAATGTCAGAGACGGGGATCTCCCTGGCTGAGAAATGCTTGCCAGCAAAAGCGAATTGCAGCTCCAAAAAGCCACTGAAAATGAAACGATTAAGCTAATTACAAACGAAGTCACTGAATGATTGAGAGTTACTGCGAATGATGTAGCAGAATAAAAAATTGTTCTATAGTTCAGATTTCAGTAAATCTAGAAGTGAAACTATAGAACTGTGAGTGGTTTTTCAAACCAAATACATGATGCACCAGACAAGATTTCTTTTGCAGCCGTTAGATATTAGAATGGCGAATTTCCTACAAACTACAAAATTTCAGACGGTAAAAGATGAAATATATGCCTACCTTGTTTCGTGACAGTTCATATCACTTTTCCAACTTGTTTAGACTTTAGATAGCAAGGCAGAGACAAGAGAGAAGGGATTGCAGAGGCGACTGGGTAAGATTTTGGTCCAGTTTTAAATGACGTTTCATTCTAGTGGATTCAAAATCTGGCTGATTTTGTCTCAGTATGGTGATACGCATTGTTATGCTGAGCTATATACATAGCAAACTGAAATATCATTTAGATGGGGCATGATTGATGAGGGGAAAAAACAGTGGAATTTGTTCAAATGCAAAGTCAATGCGGCAACAGCAATAGTAGCAGTAGCTACTGATTTCCGACGGCAACCCTGAAATCTGATGCCGAATCCTCTCCTTGCTCAATAGCAAAGACCCCCTTCTCTAGGACCCTATCTCCACCATTGCCGGAGAATGCACTGCCTGGTCAGTAGGGACAGGATGCCCAGCCTCCAACACCGCAGTATTGTTAAAACTCCCCCGCTTTTGCACATACCCAGCAAGCACTCCTTTCACTTTCCATGCCTTTTCTCTCAGCCATCAAGTACTTCCCTAACCCTTCCCATTCCATCGTCCTAACCCAGGCCTCAGCAGAAACCACTCCATCTCTCAAATCAAAATGCCCTTGATACAACAATACCTTGCTCTTCTTAACAAAGAATTCCACCGTATCCTTAAACACTCTGCATCACACCTTCACTCAATGCTATTCTCACCTTGTCGCTGCAATCTTCAAAAACCATGGATTCATTGACCCTCAATGCCTTCTATACTTCTGATATTCGCATCATTTTAGTAACTAATCCCGTTTGGTAAGGCAACAAATAAATTTTATTGTAATTAATCACATGTAAAGCAGTTCAGTAACTGACCACATGTAACCGTTTGGGACGCGGGGTTTAACATGTGTTTCTAAAAATTTTAAAATTGTTTTTTTTATTAAAATTTAATATATTTTATATGTTTTGAATTTTTTTATGGGTTGATATTAAAAATAATTTTTTAAAAATAAAAAAATATTATTAATATATATTTCAATATGAAAAATTATTTGAAAAACAATCATTATTGTATTATCAAACACATTCACAATACATGTGATTTGTGCACAGTGTGGTAATTATTGGATGGAAACAAATAAAAAAATAAAATTTAATATTAAAATATAAAATTAAAAAATCCTCAAAAATTTCTAAAATTATAATAAAAAAAATCATGACATTTCATTGTTGTAGTAAAATATCAAATTCTTGTAGTAAATATTAATAATATAAAAAATTAGCATTATTGTTATTTATTTCGCTCTCTCTCTCTCTATTTTGTTTCCTTTGAAAAACTGCAAGTAAGTAAAATAAGCCCTTAATTATATCAGTGGTTCTAGTTGAGTTCCAGAATTTGAAGTAAAACATTATTATAAAACATGTTTGATTTTTTTTGTTTTAAAAATATTTTAAAAAATTATTTTTTATTTTAAAATAATTTTTTATATTATTTCGATGTACTAATATTAAATAAAAAAATTCTAAATATATTTTTTTAAAAAAATATTTTTAAAAAACAACCTTAGCCTCACTTTTATCTAATTTCTCAAGGTGCTTTTCTCGTGGATTTTGCACTGTGTATTTTCTTACATGATGATCATTATGGATGGAGAAGAAAGTTTTTAATTTGGTGATCAATTATTTTTACAATTAAATCATTCTAATCCCAAGTCAGCATCTCATTAATTTTTTTTTGAAAAGGAGATGGTGGAATTGAAAAATAGAGTAACAAAGTTTTAAAAAAAATGCAACCTGCAAAATTGATTTATTTTTAATTTTAATCCCAAGTCAGCATCTCATTTATTTTTTATATTTTTTTAATTTTATTTTTTATAATTAAATTGATTAAATTAAATTTTATAATTTATTTTTTATTAAATTATCTTGATTTTATAATTCAGGTAATCAACCTGTTAGGTCAATTTAAATTGTTTTTAAAATTTTTTAATTAATTAATTTTTAATTTTATTTTCTAATACTAAATTGATTTTGAATTAATTATTATAATATATTTTAATTTGTTTTATATAATATTATTACAGTATTATAACTCTTGTGGATCCAATGAATTAAATTAATTTAAATTTATTTAATATATTTTTATTTATAGATTGAACTATATTATATCATCAATTAAAGAGCCACTAAAATTACCAGTCATATTTAATCAAACATGAATGGTTTTTTTCTACCAAAAAAAATAAATTATTAGCACTACCTCGATTTTTTTCTTTTTTAATATGACGTGCAGCGAAGAATTGGGCCATCAAACATGTGCCTCCTCCACTCTGAAACACTCCGGTGCTGCACAGACGTTTCGAACAGAGTTAAAAAGGAAGCAAAAGAATGGCAGTAGAATTTGCAAGAGAGTGTCAAATACCATGAACAAGCACTGCATCTCCTTTTCACTTCTCATATTACGTCTACAAATTTCGATCACTTGTCATTAATAGAAGCTGCATTTTTTTTTTGTCAGGTTGTGAGTTTTCGGTCTCAAAACTATCATATCAGACCATGCACACAAGGTGTTCGATTAAATGTTTCTATTTGTTATTCCTTAACCATATCTGGTGTCTCTTCACCTTGCAGTATAACTTATAATGCTCTATCATGGGTTTAAAGAAATATTAAAGATTCAAAAGCTTCGGAGAGTCGTTTCTTATACTGGTTTCTATTGCTTTGTTGCTGTCATGAGCTATGCTTATACAACCAATACGTGAGTCAAATGCTCTCTTACTCAAGTCTACAAGTGCACGTGTTCTGATTTCTATTTTTTTTTTGCTCCTTTTCTCAGGTTGGTTTTTATATTTAAATATTTTTTTGCTAGTTTTTATGGCTTTATGGTTTTCGTTCTTGCTATATTTGTTGGATTTCTTGTTTTTGGGTATTGTAAAACTAAAAAAGCTATATCTGGACTTGAATCTCAATGCTTATTTTGATTTTCTGTTATTACCAGGGACTAGTCTGTTCATTTTGGTTCTGGAGTCACACACACACACATATTATCTGGACCTTGATTCTATTTTTTTTTTTGGATGCTGTAGAACTAGAGCTGGATATTCTAGAGGTGACCAATTCTACGCAGCTTATCCTGCTGGGACTGAGCTTTTAACTGACGCCACCAAGGTCTGTGATCAATGATTGCTGTCAAATAACTTTTGTGGTTTTCACGTGCATTTTATGCTTGATTTGGATTTAAGAATTTTTATATGTGATTTTTGTTGATGGTAGCTATATAAAGCTGCGCTTGGCAATTGCTTTGAATCAGAGGAGCGGGGTCCAATCGAGTACTGCATCATGGCCAAGCACTTTGAACGCCAGGGGAAATCGCCATATGCATATCATGCAGTAAGTTTCACAATGCTGGTAATTGAACACAGTTGTAGCTCATCCTCTCATCTGTATACTCAATATTGTGCTTGGGAGTTGAATTCTTTATTACACTGCATATACCATGTAGTGTTTCTGTGCAAACGGATAGTCATGAATGACCTTTACAAGATTGGAGTCTCATCAATTTGCACTGATGGTGAAATTATTGAACTGTGTTGTCTTTCCAAAACCCTAAAAACTGGTTATGTGATATAAGTTGTGTGACGTGAAGTCTTTTACATTATGCCTTCAAATACGAAACAAAAGAATGTACATCATAGCATGTAGTTTTCTGTGGATTGTTAGGTTGTCGAGATTTATTCTGTAAAGATACTGAAGTATAAGTATTGTTTTTGGAATAAATATTGCAGAAAGGGGCAATTAAGAGCCTCTTCTACTTGTGACTGCATCTTTTAATACCAGCAGTACTCAATGGATTGGTGAATTCAGTTTGGCATTCTTGATAATGGCTCTTCATTTGTGTATTCAGAAAAGAAGGATATGAATCATGATATCAAAACCCTAAGAACACATATATAACGGTTGGAAACCATCCTGACTGCTCTGAACATCATGTTCTTTGCACATTGATAGGTGATAAAAGTTGAAGAATCTGTTGCTATTGAATAAAATTTCTTTCTTCAGCTATTATTTTAACATAGCCTTCAAGTTTTGACCTGAGAAAGAGAGATTCTCGTCACAATTATAGAATATATTTGGAGTCGATGTTTGGTAATTGCCAGTGCTTTTGGAGTCAATGTTTGGTAATTGCCAATGCTTCAAGCATTTGCTTTCTCTCTTGAATAGATAATACCAATTATGAAAAAGTGGAAATTAAGCCTACCGAGTCTGCATTAACTTCAGCCTGAAAGTTCTCATGATCTTTCTTCTTGTGTGTGAACTGACGTTCCTGTGCTCTTCTGCTTTTTAACCCATGTATTTATATCTTTATATTCTTGCAGCAATATATGGCACACCTCCTCTCTCAAGGACAGCTAGATGGAAGTGGCTAGTGTAGAAATACCACAACACCTCCTGAATGAGTGAAGTTTCAACAGTAAATATGTAGAACTAAAACCATTGCAATATTTAGTTTGTTGAATGATCAGAAGGCCATTGGAATTTCTGTCTTGGGTTGCCAGGAACGCGTTCCATTTTTTTTATTTTTGTTTTGAAATGGAGCAACAGCAGAGTTGCTCATTGGGTCCATGTATTTGTTCTGTGTCACATCCTGAACCAGGTGGCTTTTTTTTTCATCTGGTCTTCTCATTCTTGAAAGCTAGTACTTTGTCACTAATATGCAAATAGATACCAGTGTTCTTTCTCTTACTTATTGGGATGAGAGAAAACAGACCCTGTATTCGTTCACAAAGTTTGTGGGAAATGAATTTATTACCCTCCTGTTTTGGATGAATCGGCAACAACAATTACAGGGTGAATGCAAATGTTGCAATTACGCGAGAAAAAAACGCCACCCTGTTCAACTTTTTTACCGCGCGTTGACATCAACACCTTGAAATTCTGGCAACGGATCAGATATGGTGGGGGTTTTAGGAGTGCTGCAATAAATTAATTTCTAAAGAGTTTTTTATTTAGAAATATATTAAAATAATAAATTTTTTATTTTTAAAAAATATTTTTGATATTAGTAATAAAAATTAATTTAAAGTAATAAAAATAAAAAAATAATGTTTTCTTAAATACTTTTAAAATATAAAAACAATCAAAACAAAAAAGACATAATTAGTAAACAAGGTTGTGAGGAAGGCTATTGCCCCCACAGTACCACCACACGCGCGCGCATATATATAGTTGGTCCTCAAATCTTTGATAGATGGTACAGCAATATTATCAGTTTTTCCCAGTTCCACGGAAGTGAAACTGCTGTCAGTTCATGCACAGTAGCAGAACTGCCCTGCCAGTCGAAGAACAAAGGTTCAAGTACTCAAAAATTACGTGTTGTTAGTCAATAAAGTAATCTGCGTACTGTTACGGGCAACATTTGATGCAACTATGGATCTCCACCCAACAATACAGGTACAACTTTATCCTAACTACTGTTGGAAAACCATCAAGGAAACATAAGCTAATACCAGTCATGATTTCTAGGATTCCGTTCTTAACTCTCAACGATTGGAGCAGAACAGTAGCTCAACCTCAATCGTTAGCTTTGCTTGAATAAAATTCGCAACCATGTAAACAGGAAATGTAGTTTCATGCTGAGATTTGCCAGAAATGTTGATTAAATGGAAGGAGCCAGGGAAAGAAGCATGCACCGGCTGCTACCTAATCAAATACCTAGCGATCACAACCCTTACGGTTGCAAGGGCCAACCGTTTGTTGTTGTTGTGTATAGAATCAAACAAATGGAAGGCCTCTCAAGCGATATAATAAAAGCTCAAAAAAGCAAGTTCAGCCACACTCCTTCCCTGCAGGCACCGGGAGCAAGTTTGACCTACAGCAAAACTTAAGCCTGTGCCTTCCGATGTTTTGTCATACCATATCCATGCTGTTTAGCTTTAGCTATGCTTTACTAACCAGAAAGCAACTTGGCAATCTCATTTAATTATTGCAATGACCATGATTCTTAAACGTGATATTTGTATTCTGAAGCATTAGTTTAACGTCCTCCCTCTGAAACAAGACGTGGAGGAAGTTCTCTCTTTTCTTAGAACAACTATATGTCTGCCAAAATCACACATGTATGGTCTCATCCAATGGTAATGCCAGTTATATTTACTTCCTTGCATTAGACAGTTAGCCTGTTGTGCTACTGCCAGTGATTCATTTACATGATTCGAAATTGCCATGAATAACAGCCAAAGATTCTATCAAATCCAAAGCAGTAAAGAGAACAGCACTAATGCAGCTCTAATATCATTTAAAGAAAACAAACTTACACCAGTAAAGAGAAGGCATGCAGGAAAATGAAGCAATCCTATTTTCAGTTTGTCTGATAAAAAAGTACAACATTATACATGTGGAACTGTCGCCTAAAATAAACCAGTGACCAGCTATTTAATTTCCCCTGCACAGAGAGGTAACAATAAACCGGAGATGCATACCATGTGGGGGTATATTCTTCATGCCCCGCTTTCTGAGGCATGATTTTCACATCATTTGTAGCATATGCAAATATTATTAGAGAATGCAAGGAATAAAAGTGTTAGCGGTACTACATTTAGTGAGGAACATACCAAGCAGTAACCTATGCTAAAACCTCCAGCAGTTTGTTAGCTGAATAAATTCATGCTTGCTGAACCACCCTCCAGTAGATACCCTCCAAGATGTGCAAGTAGGATCCCAATATTGATCAGAGAGCATGCACCTGGCGATCATTTCTGATTAGTCCCACAGATGTTGAAGAGCAAATGCTGTCACTTTTCAACAGAGTACGTGGGCTACACTTGGGTTTGGTAGAGCTGGTCTGCATGGCTACAGCATTTCGGTTAGCAGATTGTAGTTCTTCAGTAGCTTGCGACTTTTGGGGGCTCTGCTTAGCTGCACGAGAAAGAGAAGATGTACTGCGCCTTACAGTATTCTCGTTTTCATCAGCCATGCAGATTCGCTCCCTACAAAAAAAGAAGGGACACAACTAAATATAAATCATTTGATCAAGTAAACCATGTAGAAAAAGAAGTGTTTCCACCACATTACCTAGGCAAGGACGTTGCATGCTTCCTGTGGTGGGGGCTGTTTCTATCACTCTTACCATCTCCTTCCTCAAGATGAGCAAACTGTTCCTTAAATCGATCAACTCCACTGGACAAATGAAATCCAATGAAATAATAATCAATGACTTCTCTTTGAACAAACAAGGAGAAATCATGGTATTATCAAATGATGCAAAGTTCTGAACTAATGGA
Organism: Populus ilicifolia; assembly: GCA_015708895.1. NCBI lineage: Eukaryota > Viridiplantae > Streptophyta > Magnoliopsida > Malpighiales > Salicaceae > Populus > Populus ilicifolia. Next base: position 1,171,587 of record SRLM01000224.1, read on the forward strand.
ATTAATAAATCTAATTTGCAAATGATATTTTCATTTGGAATCAAGCTTAAAATTGTCTCTCACACAAACTTTTACTGCATAACATGCTCTGCTACTTTCTCATGCACACTAGCAATCTTGTTTGGTATCATCATTTTTGTTGCATGCTAATAGTGAAATGGATCTCTGATCTCTATACCGAAGCATCAACTGGATAATATCGTACCTAACAAACATGCTGCAAGAAAAGAAAGTATCCGGTGTTTTCTTGAAATCCCAGAAGGAAATTAGCAAGTGCTTATCTCTCTACATATAATAATGTTATTGACATCCTAGGGAAATTGATTGATGTTTTTTTAATGAAAGCTACAGCAGGTAAGCTAACCACAGATTTGGGCAAGCATGACTGACTCTAAATAGGGTGTTCCATTGTTTTATGCACGTGCATTTTCCTTTTTCATTTCATTTCACTGTAATAACATTTTTGTTATTGACCTTGGATACACAAAGTGAGTATGATCTGTGCCCTGAAGGTACTCCTTCAGCATCTCTGGATGATACTCCAAAATCTGTTTAATTGAAAATAAGATAAATCACAATTCAAAACTAAGGACGTAGGGTACCACCAAAACAAGCAGAGTAGCAAAACTTAAGCAAGCATCACCCAATATCATCTTACCTCTCTGTAAATTAGCTCTCTCACATCATCTCTTGTCAATTTCCTCCTTTCAAATTCAAACTCAAGTTTTGAAATGGGTTGTCTTGAAGGTTCTTGCTCCTTATCTGCTAGCCCGTCAAAATACAGATCAGCTAAAGCCTGGAGAGAGAATAGAAACCAATATCAGGATGGAACCTGTATAACTCTAGATAAGAGGATCATGAATAAAAGGGGTGATATAAAAAAGTTCTATGTTAAACTATTTTTTTGGCTAAATATTACCTCTTCAGCAGATGGACGGTCTTTAGGATCAAATGCCAGCAACCGCTCAAGTATACACAAAGCTGATCGGTCTACATCTGGAAATTTTTTAGAGAAAGGAATTGGCTGCTTTTTCCTCATGCTGCTCAAATACTTCCTAGCTTTTTCATTCCCAACCTGCACATATCAGACAAAAAAAAAGAAGTGATGAGAACAGGGGCATAACCAGAATTAGGAGAGGCTGCAGTTTCTAAGATAGCAAATGAAATTGATTGAGAAAAGTAACAAACTCGTGCAATTGTATCAGCAGCAGGAGTGCCAAGCAAATCAGTTATGAGTTCCAATTGATGCACCACATTTTTTCCAGGAAATAAAGGTTTCCCCGTCAACAACTCTGCAAATATGCATCCTATGCTCCAAATATCAATGGCAGGAGTGTACTGCAGAACACAAATTTTAAGAAAAAATGTCAAACAAAAACTTGAATGCCAAATGAATAATGGCAAGAGCAATGCAATTTAGGTCGCATCCAAGAGAAGAAGAAAAAATGAACCATGGTGCACAAAACATTATCGAGCATTGGGAAATGCTGGATAGCAGATGAAAAAAATGCAAAAAATGAACCACCACAGTTGATCAATCTGTCATGTCAAGGTATAGCTGCAGAAAAACTTCTCGGTTATCTGACATGATTTTCTTTTAACCAAATTCAAATTTCAAGGATAACAAGCTGCACATTGATGCGATAGATGATGTTGTAGGGTTGCAAACTTTGCCGTTTGAACTTGTGGAGGACACCTTTCATTCTTTTAATGATATTGAAGGTGGGAGGGGTTCGAATTAAAACCAATTCATCTACATTATTGTCCTCATCTCAAAAAATTCTCCATAGATAATTAATTAGCATAGAAACCTCCAAAACACTAAGCTGGGTTGAAATAATAAAAATCAATAAGTAGACTGAGCAGAACTTAAAAGCTAGATTTCAAAAATAACACATAGCGACAACCAGTTTTATTTTATTTTTTTCAATCATGAATGCAATAATGAACTCAGTAAGAAGGAAAAACAGTTCATATTTACATGCCTTGGAGGAAAACGAGCCGCAGAGTTCAGGGGCACGGTACCATCTAGTTGCCACATAATCCTTGACAAAAAGAAAACATTCTGTAAGCCAAAGTTGACACCATAAAGAATATAATCCAACTAATGTTGTAATCCACGAACATTACAATTAAACGGTATAATATAATGCAATTAAGCGCTGAAAGGTGAAACCGAGCTTCAAGAAGACACTTACAGTCCAAAAAATAGCAGAAGGAGCATTAGTAAATGACACACGAGCCAGCCCAAAATCACAAAGCTTTACTTTACAATCTGCGTTAGCCAGAATATTTTTGGGCTTCAAATCTCGATGAAAAACATTTCCTGCAAAAACCAACATGACAAACAAAAACATTACGGCAACGAGAAGTCCGCAATTCATGATGTTCAAAAACCCAAAAAAATAAACTAGAAAGCAGTCCTTCAAAAAACCTGTATGTATATATTTGAGACCGCGAAGAAGCTGGTACAGGAAAAACTGATGATGTTCAGGAGTGAGATCGTCATTTAACTTGATAACTTGATGAAGGTCAGATTCCATCAGCTCAAACACAACATAAATATCTTTAAACTCTCTTGGAGAAGGAGGGAGCATGATATGTTTGATTTCTACGATATCGTCGTGTTTAAGCAGCCGAAGCAGCTTGATCTCACGTAGAATCCGAGTAGCATCAGAGACATGCTCAAAGACATTGTTCATCTTCTTGATAGCAACTCTCTCTCCCGTGTGAGTATCTATGGCGGATGCGACAACGCCATAGCTTCCTTTCCCGACTACTTCTTGAATTTCATACTGGCTTGCTTCTCCATACTCGGTGAAAAAATCTCTGTCAAGCATGATCTGAACAGGCAAAAACCAAAATTGAACAAGGCCAGCAATCTATAAGAGAAATCCAAAATCTAAATTATGTAAGGGGAGAGAGAGAGAGAGAGAGAGAGAGGCGCCACCTTAATTGCTCGACGGTGAAAGAGGTATGCAAAGAGGCAAGCAAGAACATAAATGGGATTTTTAATCGAAATTCAAAAATCTGTTCTGTGCAGCACGAGCAACCCTGTGGACACGCATTTTATAGGAGTCAAGGGAGATTTTTGAACCCGTCAACTGAAGCGTGGAAAAATTATCAATTTTTAGTAAAGTAACACCTCACGTTTCCTTTTAATTCCAGTTTTTTTTTTTAAAAAAATAATAATAATAAAGCAAAGGCTCGTGTTTATTTTATTTATTTGCCTTATAAAGTCGGACAAGGATCGGATAAATTATCTGGGAACAAGTTCTCCGTTGTAGATTACGGACGAAAGGTTAACATAGTAATAAAATTATAATCTCATACCTGTAGATTTTCTACTTTCCCAGTTCCTTTGCTTTTGCGTCCACAAAATTACATTTAAGTGGTTTTAAAGGGTGTTTAGTATTATTTGAAAATATATTAGAATAGTATTTTAAAAAAAAATATTTTTTATTTATAATATCAAAACTATTAAAAATATTAAGAAATATATAGAAAAAATAATGAGAAAAAATATCATATATAAAGATATTATTTATTTTAATAATTAGAAATATCTAAACTAGTTTATTATTAACTAATCATAACTTAAAATTAATAATTATTAATTAATATTTAAAAAAAACATGATAAAAGTATTGTAACTTTCTACACGTTTTTGGACTTTTCTTATTATTAATATAATATATTATTATGATTATTATGATTATTACGTTATATTATATGATAATATATATTATATAAAGCAAATGGATGTTGAGTTTTTTTTAATTTTTTTATAAAAATTTTTATTTTATTTATTTTATTAATATTTAATTATTAAATTTTTATAATATTAGAAATGGTTATAAAATTAACTCATGATGTAGCTGAACTACTCCTCTAGTTAAAATATATTATTATTATTATTATTATTATTATTACAGTGCTGAACAGGCTTTATCTGACAGAGGAGGGTAAGGAACGGGAAAAAAAAGACAGGGATGGTTCCTCGAAAAGCGTGCCCTCAACCTTATCCACCCCTATTTTCACGGAGAATTGTTAAAAAAGAGTATCTAACACGCAAGAGAGAGAGAGAGAGAGTATTATATTATGTGGTGATGCATGATGGACTGTGCTGGTGGCAGCGAGGGGTACCGGTCCCTGAAGGGTGTGAAGGTAATTGGACATCCTCGGGAACTCCTCCACCACCAGATGGAAGCTTGAATTGAAAGGACATGTACCGGAGGAGTGGGTTGTCTGGTTTTCTTTAACCTCTCCTCGTATTTATTGTGTCCATCAGAACTAGTATTCATGGAGTATGTGCCTTTTTCTTGGAATTTTAGTGGCGGGTATGTTGACTGTGATCGTAGCCACATACATATTGTGTGGGTTGGCTTTATTTTATTTGGACATTTCCTTCCTCGCCCGCTGCCATCATTATCACCGTAATTTTCGCCATCATTACCATCGCCATCATCATCAAATTTTAAAGTATAAGTCAAATATCGCATCCGTGGTATTTTTTTCATTTTATTCCTTTCAAAACCAACAGTAAAATAATGTTTTTTTAAAAAAATTCACACAAAGTCATTAATCATTATCGTATTAATAAAGAAATAGATCAGTTTTTTTTACATTTATTGTGTACAGTAAAATAATTAAATTATTATTGTAATAAAAATTTTTAAAGATAGGAGCATCTTTATCTTTTTAATTTTCTACACATGGTAAGATGGATAAATTAGCCATAAAAAATAAAGTCTCGTTCACAGTGGTCGAGGTATTTTTATATTTTGATATTTTTGTTTTTGTAATAATCAAGGCTTTATCGAGAATTTAATTTTTAATACGCTGCCATCAATAAAAAAAATCCAAAGCTTCCTTACAAGGGTTTTCTTATCTTTTAATCCCGACTATATAGTTCGGAGGACCAAGGGGCACTTTATCTTTTGATGAGTATAGAAATATTGATAAAAATAAAAAGTTATCGGGCATGATAAAATACACTGTTCCTGTTGGGTGCTTCAGTATTAAATAGTTTAATATTAGATATTTTTTTATCAAATATTAATTTATTTAACCATACACACTAAAGCATTTAGATTTATAATTTTAAAAAATTTATTTTCAAGAAAAAGTTGGAAAAACTTATATATTTATTTTTTTATAAAATATTACCTAAGTAGTTAAATTTTAATTTTTTTTAACAATTTTCTAGTTTTTTCTAAAAAATAAAAGATGATAATGTGAAAACCAATCTTAAATATCACTTGTGCCAGCATATCAAAACAATGGTAATGTGAATAAAATCGAGTCCTTGTTCCTTTGTTTCGAATTTAGTTCCTGTCAATCGGATGGCCTAAAAAATTTCAGAAACAAATTTGAACTCTTTAAAAATGTGAATAAAAATAAGTTAAGGGGCAGCCAGAATCATGGACGTGCTTATAAGTTAAGACTTAAGAGGCCCCGATCCCATCTCAAAGACAGGGACGACGACGTCGGAGCATGTCGGCCCGGTCCACTCTTCTTTCATTGAAACGGGCGAGTAGATAAATGACTGGTGTTACCAATATATTTTTGTATTTTAAAAATATTTTTTAAATTAATTTTTTTTATTTATATTTTGTTTGAAATTAATTATTTTTATATTTTTTACTATCAAAAATAATTTTTTAAAAATAAAAATTATTATTTTAATATATTTCTAAATAAAAATTACTTTTAATAATAATACTTTCACTTTAATTCTCCAGCCGCACATGCGGGAAGAAAGGGGCTCTATCTTTGATCCATCGGTGCCGTATCCAAATTGTTATCAAAGCACTCAAGGAGGCATTTTTCTTGGGGACTTTCAGACAACTCCAGCAAGGGAACCACCAGCACATGTCTTTGCAATACAAACTAATCTTGATATTCCAACTGTCCAAATTGGTAACTCTTTGGAGTCCTGGACAAATGATCTAACAGTACTAACCACGAAAACGAGAATTATATCGTTATCATGCCGAGGTTGCTAAAAACAAACTGTCTCCAGGTTCCTCAGTGCCATATCGGAGGCATTTGGACACCTAAATGCCCCGTCACGGGTAATAGTATCTGCATTCGATATTTGTGAAATCCCTCTCTGTTCACGAGGACTTCCCTCTGAGAGGCGACTCTTCCTGCTTTTCTTATCCCACATGAAACTCAAGCTCATTCCTGCATTAACATCTTTGTTTTGTTTTTTTTTTAACAGGGGGCTTTTGATACTCAAAAGCTCAATTTGCTGCTGCCTAGGACCTGTGTGTCCATGCGGGGGATCGGCCGCTGAGTTTTTTAGGCTGCTTTTGTGCTGTCAGGCCACAGCTAGCCAATGAGAAATTCCCTCTGCCACAATGATCTTTTGTGGTTGCTCGTCTTGCTTTTTACTTTGCCAAGAATGGAAAGGAAGATCCCAAAAATGGAGCTCTCAAGTTCACAACACCATCACCTTCAGCATCACAACAGGAGGGCATCTTGGCTCTGATGTCAATTTTCTGTTCCCGCGGTTGACTATGTTCCGTCATCACATCATTTTCCCATCTTCTAAGTTGCCCTTGATCCTCTAGAGATTCCTCTCTTTTAATTTTCACCATTGACCCAAGATTGCCATCCTTGGGCACGTGCACTCCCATCGAAAACAGTGAAAATTCCAGAAGCTGTTCCTTAAATCTATGCGTCCTCGTCACTGAACCCGTGCAGACATCCTATCAAGATAAGGAATTCCACGAACACACTCGGGAAAAAAAATATATTGATGTGTGACTGCGGTGGGGATTTGTTGATGCATTTTCAGATAGTTTAAAATGGGGAATGACGATTTTGAGCAAATATTTACTTTTTTAGAGGGAGGGAGGGAGGGGGCGGTCTTGATGTGTGACTGCGGTGGGAAACACTGCTCATGCGGAGCTGAAACTTGCAACTGTGAGGTATTGTACCCATGGGCGGAGGAATGTCAAGGTTAATATTTTTTTATTAATTTTATATAGAAAAAATTCATTATTCTTAATTAAGTTATTAAAAAAATTTAAAAATTTATATTGTGACTTGTAATATAATACTTTAACTTGGTTAAAATTTTAGAATTTTTTAAAAAATTTAATGAAAAATCATAATTTAACTAGTTTTATGTTATTGTATTAAATTTTCAATCCAACCATCAAATTAAGCTGGAATTTTATAAGAAATCTTAAGATATATTGAATAAATTCTAGTTAAAATTTTAGAATGAACTACTAGTAATAAAAAAAAATTATCAAATAAAAATAAAATAACCCATTAAAAGTAAAATGGTTATTTGCCATTAAAAAATAAAACAAATTAGCATTTTCTTTATTTTATGTATTGCTAAATGGGCAAAAGAAGAATAGGAAAAAAAATAAGAGAAAAATATAAAAAAATAAAAAAAAAGTGATAAAATAACCTTGTAAGCTTACAAAATCTAATCTATAAAATACTAATTCAAAAAAGAATCACGTGATAGAAAGAGGAATTGAGAGAAAAAAATTAATTGCTTTATTAATTGTTATTTTATTGTAGTTAAGGGGTTATTACAATATTAATTCAGATTTAATTATAGATTAATTATATTTTATTTACCTTTTATTTTAATTTTATATACTTTTATATTTATTTTTTAATATTTTAAGTAATGAATTTGAATTAAAATTTTACTGTTAACTTTAAAAATTCATATATATATAAATTAATAATTAATTTTTTAAAAAAAATTATATATTTATTTAATAGTTCAGGACAAGAAAAATTTCTGACTTTACCCTTAATTATATATACCTTTTACTGGAAACGAAGCCGCGGTTAAGATAGTTTTTAATGTAAAATATTAATTGAAAATTTTAAGGAAAATCCCTGTTTTTCTCACTGTATTTCTTTCTTTTTTTAAAAAAAATAAAAAGCAGCCAAGTAAATTTCGCTGCATGTTAGAAATTGAATTAATTGCAACCTTATTTTGTTAAGTATCAAATTTTATTTATTTATTTTTTTCATAAACACTTCTAAATCACAAAAATAAACATGCGATTAAACTAAAGAAAACACCAATATCTGGCAATCATCCATGCATGCTAAAACAAACTATCATCGCCAGATGCTTTGGTGGAAATTCCATCAACATGTTACCAAGTAATATAGCAATTGCGCCTAAACCCCTTTGAAGTTTCATTTGGTAAATTTGTCTGTCCATATGAGAGAGCGTTTTTGATATCCATTCTCTCTGATGAAGGAACACCAAGCTTCTTGAATAATCCCCAATATATTATGGGATGGACTGTAAGGAGTGCTATTCTGTTCCTCGTGAAGTTCATACTTCTCGTATTTCTATTAGCTGAAATCTGTGTTCATAACATGGTAACCCCTTTGTGGAAACTTAGGGGAAGAGTATAGAAAAAAAATTAAAACAGCCCTGCATTAACAATGAGTTGAAGCTCAATCAACATTAGCCGTTCCCTCTCTGTTCAAGAGACCTCAAATTTGAACCTCTGCTTTGTTTTATTTCTTATTTTTTTTAAGCAAAAAACAGCTGTATCGGAGTAGAGGTGAAAAAAGGAAAAAGAAAACCCCGCAAGTTTTAACTTTTTTCTTTCTCTAGGCCTACAGTATCATCATAAAAAATGAAACAAAAATGATTAATCCTCGACGAGTTTCAGAAACCAAAACTTAGTTATTCTTCGTTTACGGCATGATTCACTAGAGTTAAAAGCTATACACATTACTTATCTAACGCCTCCTGCACCAACATTTAAATCACAACAACTATATTTGTACTGATTTTAGCCTGTTTTGCAAAGCTTATGGACGTCAACTCTTCAGTATGCAAGTAACATACACAAAATTATGAGAATTCATTGAACAAGGAGTTTTATTACAGTTAAGCACCCATCTAATTTTGAAATTCTAACTGAAACTTCCATTTACAAAGAACAGAGTCCTACAAAGTCCAGATTTCATGGAGAGCCACCTACAAAAGCACACGCACACCATTTACCACTTTGAAGATTTACATTTAGCAGCTATTCCATTTTCATTCAAGTAAGGCCTAAATGTCCTCATAACTTCTTCATAAGTTGGCCTCTTGTAGTCCACTGCCTGTGGTCAATCGCTTTCTTATCTCAGTGAGGATTCAAATGTACATAATATAATATTGTAACATCTTAACTGTTTTCTGCACCATACCTGCTCAATAACTTCTTCGGGGCTAGCCCATTTCCACTCTGCAAATTCTGGGTCTGCTTCGCCACTTGCTAAGTTGATCTCACTCTCATCTTTTGTTAATCTCATGAGAAACCTGTCATACAAAACTTGTTAGAGAATTATATAAATCATATCTTGAGGTCTTACCTAAAAGTTAAAAGTTTTTTTGGTTGAAATGGTTTTTGGACAAAACTCATTGTTACCCCTGAAACCATATGCAGAAGCAGCAGGATAGAACATTCCATTTCTCTTATACTATATTATTCCAACTATTTCAAAATCATCATTATTTCAGACACACAAATAAATCTAGTTGCAATTAGCTTAACAACACATGTATGTAATCATAGGATAGATATAATTGAGTTTTTTCCCTCTAGATTCACAAGAACAAATGAAATTCCCGATCATCAGAAACATATTGGGGTTCAGGTTCATTTAAATATTTAGATGCTCACAAAGATAAAAAGAGGATTGTAGTACAAAAAGGGATTGTATTTGGGATCAGAAAAACGAGATGAAAATGTCACGAAAGAAAGGTCCTGATATTTTGGTGCATTTTGATTGCAATTCACGAAAACTGTAATAGTGCAGTCATATTAGATACTGCGCATTTAATTGCTCCAATTTAAACCTAATGGTATATTCTTTAACAATTGTAGAGTGTGTACTCGACGAGACAGATAAAGAGGTTCACCACTTTTGTGCCTGTCCGTGCCATTCACCTCCCCAGAGACGATTCACCTTGGCCTTCACAGCAGGGGGGAAATCATAAGTCAACCAATTTGGAACCTGTGATTACAGAGCCAACAAAACAGAAAAGGATTGATCGTGAATTCAAGGTTATAGCTTAAAAGACGCATTCACAAGAGTACTTGAGAGAGTGTTTGTTTTCGGTGCATGAAAAAAATAACTAGTTGTCGTTCTGTTAGCAAAGTTGATCACAAACCTCGGCAACAATTTCAGCAGAGACTATCCCTGTTTCTTCCATCAATTCCCTGATGGCTGCAGACTTAGGCTCCTCACCATCTTCAATGCCCCCCTGTCATCGGAAATCACAAATATGAACACATAAGCATGGCAGAAGGGTGGAAATTATAGTCAAACGAGAACTAATGTAACTTCAGAGATGCTGATATCATAATTCTTCTTGTCAGACATCTGCAAAGGGTGGTTCAAATGAATCGCGTGAATAACCCACTCAAGTGTCAGGACCACTCATTATCTAAACTCTAGGAAGTTACCTGCGACTAGGTGGAATCCTATAGCATCACAATCTATTTTCATCACATTTATCAAATAATCTGAACTTGGAACAGGGTACCGTTATGCGTAAAAATAGAGAACTAGAAGGTGTCCTCTACTTTATTTAACAATAGAGCGAAGTCCCATGCTCTGAGAATATTCTCAGTGAGATCTTGTCCGAATGTAAACCAAGACTGTGATCGGTCGGAACACTCACTTCGGTGGTCAAATTAAAAACTAAGCTTACTTTAACATTATAGAAGGATAGGAATCACAATTTTATTCTTCTAGTCACTGAATAATAGTAGAAGATACGCTCGAGGGCGAGAACAGAAATAATAAGAAGTTGAACAATTCCTGCGCATTTCTTAGGAATTAATTACTTTTTCTGAAAAATCAAATCCAATGTGGTATTACCTGAGGCATCTGCCATGCTCCTGGAACATTTAATCTTGAAGCCACAAAAACCTGCAAGTAAATAATTAACAAAGGAACATTATCACGTCTTCTCACGAAACACCAATTTCAGAGAGCGAGGGACATTTGGAGGGGGGGGAAAGAAGAGGTCAAGCAACAACTAATAAGTGATCAGTTGTCAAAAAATCGAAACAATTTTTTTTTATCAATTAATTAAAAGAAAACAACCAAGGTACTAATCAGCACAAGTTATAAATCAGAAGAAGGAAAAAAGCGGCGATGAGCAGACCAGGTTATCAGAGTTGATGAGACAGACACCAACGTTGGGGCGATATCCAGAGGGCAGACCATCCATTTTGTGCCTGCCTTGCCTTACTGAATGGTGATGCTGGTTATCGGAAATAGTATTGATGATAGAGAAGAAACACAAGTACTAACAGCGATTAAACGCTTTCTTTGCCCAGTGTCATTGAGAGGGGGGGAGAGAGAGAGAGAGGGTTCAGGAAAATGATAAAAAGGTTAGGTTTTATGGGAATAGGTGACGCTGACCGTGACAATTGGCTGACTCTTTTTTTTATTATTCATACATGGACAGACTGACTGAGAGAAGTTTGAGATTTTGTCCACTCTTCAACTTATCCTGCGCATCCCACCTCTACCCACCCAGGTTTTTTTTGGTAGGGCCATTGTTGATTCATTATTTAAAGTGGCTTCATGTTAGCTTTGCTATGTTAGGCTGTCGCTAACCTTATCTGCCTTATTGTAAGCTCGCGCTTCGATTCTTTGATGTCTTTCTCATTGAGTGTTTGATTACTTCTATTTTTTATTTAATTACATAGAAAAAAATATTTGGTTAGTAAAATACTCTAAACCCTTGAATATAGTTATGTTTTAAAATTTAATTATACGAAAATTAAAATAATATATTTTTATATAAGATTTTTTTAATATTACTTATATGCTAATGTATAATAATATATCATGCATCATCGCCTGCGCATTAGTTACTAGTCTTCAATTTCTTACCACGTTATTTTCAACTAATATAGAAATGGGATGCATAGAAAGGACTGAAATTTCTAACTTTAATTAGCAACAAGTCTCCCAGTCAAAGGAAAAGTGGGTTGAAATTCGGACCAGAAAGCACTTAACTTCAACTATTTTTTTGTTATTAAAATAGTTTAAATGTTGAATATATTAGAATCTTTCTTTCCTGTCTTTTTTTAATAAAAAAATAAAAATTTATAGATTTATTCGTTTTGCGTGATTGTCTCGTAGCAATTAAAGGCTTATTTATCACTGTATTTTAAAAATATTTTTGAAAAAAATTATTTTTTTGTTTTAAATTAATATATTTTATATATTTTTAAATTATTTTGATGTATTAATTTAAAAAAATATTAATATTATTTTCTCTGAATTATAAAAATAAAAATAAGGGAGAGATCACGTTATATCCAAACTCCGAAGAGATTGAAAAGAAAGGAAAGGGTCGGACGCATGACGATTATTGCGAGGGCGGCTACTTTCGATGAAAACTCAAAGAGGTGATGGAGGCGCAGGATAGCGGATGGACGGACGAAGAGGGTGATGTGGTCAAATGAGTGAACACGCGGAGAAGAAAACCTGTGAAAAAGCACTAACTGACAAGACACAAAGCAAAAAGTAGTGGGCGAGAGAAGGAGTTGACTTTCAGTAGAGAGAATGCCCAGTAGCACTACATCTAACGAAATGAGTGGAGGCAGCATCTTTTTTACATGAACCACGTTAAACATTATCATCAATTGGAATTTTTTTACCAATTAAATATTGAAAATGGCCATTGCTGATCGAAACCTACCTTGTTTTCGAGGATAGGAGAGAGAAGAAAATTGGAAATACAAGATTAGACCCTGGATTTTTTTTATATAGTTACAGGGATATATCGAGTGTTTTTTTATTTTCATAATTGTATCTTTAAATTTTAAATTTTTATTAATTAAATTGTTATTTATTAATAATGATACAGTTAAATTTCTTTATAAAGAATGATTAAACAATGATTTTTTTTTCTTCATGCGTGATGTGACACGCCTAAAACAACATCAATCTTTTTTTTTAATCATTTAAATGATCATTTATTAATAGATAATTTATCTGTTTTCTTAGAGCCATCGTTTTTTTTTTCCTTACTTGGTTTTTACATGACTATTTAGTAGATAAGGCAACAAATTCTCGACGAATATCCATCAAGATACTTGATACTCGATTGTATGTCGTTTAATGATTTAAATAGTGAAAATTGAAGTTAACACGTCCCATTATATATGTAAAAAAAATAGTTAATTTATCTTTATCTAGCTATCCCCCAGCAAAACAAAAAAGAGTTTAAAATATTTTACAAGAAAAAAAACAAACAGATATTTAAAAGAAAATGCTCGAGGGTTGATAAAAATTTTAAAAAATTTCAAATTTTATTTTATATAATATTCACTTTTACACTGTGAACCGCTCCCGATTAGATAATAATTGAATTTATTTTACTTTTATTGTTTGGGTTGCAGACCTTTTATTAATAATCCTTATACATTTTAATAGCTGATGGTGGTTTTTTATGTTTCAACTAGAAATTACATTAGTTATTGATTTTTTTTAGATGGAATTTTTTTTTAGTTAAATATTCTTGGTACCTGCTGAAGCTTGGATTTCTTAACCAACTGATGTAATAATTTTGGTTCCCTCTTTAGATTATTGTCTCCTTGTATTTTTTTTGGTGAATAGGAGTTTTTTTTTTTTTGCCTTTGATTATATATATATGTGTGTATGATTTACTAATTTTTTAATCTATTATATTTTTTATATTCGATTAAAAAAAAAGGAGTTTAAAACATGTAGACAGAATGAGCGTTGCACAATGTGATTATACATCTAGTTGTGCCGTTGGATTTGAAGAGGGTACGTAGTAAAAAAGAAACCTACTATATTTAATTTTAGTTTCTTTAAAGTGTCAACTTCGCATGTAGCACCCTATATATATATATATATGTAAACTTCTCAGCCGAATCCAATGTGCTGTATATATGGTTTCACCTTTGTGGAACACGTTATTTGACATGAGAGAGCTTGGGAAAGTTCTGAAAATATACGATCAAGAAGCTTTCACCGTAGTCACCGGTGGTTTAAATATATTTTTGTAATCCCGGAGACGTTTTATTCTTTTTAGATGATGGCCTGAAAGGAGAAAAGGGATTGACTTCCGTTCCACGGTAGTGGAAAAAACAATTTTGCTAGTGCATTTAGGAATGCGAAAAAAGCTGCTGCACCATTGAATTAGCATGTTAGAATTCAATGCACTTAAAAGCTTCATTTGATTTTTTTTTTCTTATAAAAAAATATAATTTCATTGATAACATAAATTAAAGAGATGCATCGTTGTGCGGTGTCAATGGTACAATGACATCAAAAACCAATACACGAATTACAATTCATTACATTAAAATAGTTTGAGAGTTCTTCATGATAATGATGAGTCATGGGGGATAACAAATAATATTTTCATGAACATCACCAACAAGTTCACTATGATTGTTCGACGAGGATTATCCGAAAAGAGGGTTTTTTTTTTCAAATCATGCATGCAACTAGGCGTAACAACACCATAAATTAATTGAGAAACAGGGTTTATTAGGTTTCATTGATATAAAGACTTTAACTATTCAAAACAAGGTGTCGACCTCTCTCGAATTGCAAGGGACAATCATCAATCATAATCACGCAATGGACACCAAAACCTTATTAAATGGAGTACTGGGCATTTTAATAGAATACAAATTTCAGATACAAACCAAATGCATCCGAGTTTTAACTAAAAAACAAAATTAATAGTAGATGAATTGTTGCGGTGAGAAAGTCACTGGTAAAGATTAGAATTTCTCTAACAGTAAGCTAAGAGGGTACGGAAAGGTGGAGAGAGCTCAAGTCATTTTACTACCAACGACTTAAAGTTTCATTGGATTTAGTTCTCTTGTAAGGAAATCAGATCGAGGTGTTGTTCCACGTTGTAAGTTCTTCGTTTTTTACGTACTGGTTGAGTTGTGATTGACTTTTATCGTAGGAGTGTGATGGCTTTAATATTATTCCAGTGAAACATTTCTTAAACTTGAGAGCATTTTAAGTGTTTTATGTGCATTTTTCATTCAACTTTCTGGATGCATTACACTTGAGAAAACAAGCATAAAAGAAGCAATTTTTCATGCAATTATCCCAAACACACGCTTCAAAAAAACCATGATAAACATAAAAAAAAAAAAGCATCTAGAAATATTATTGTGATTGGGCTTTAAAAAATCATAATAAATACAAAAAAATATTAAAAAAATATTTAGGTATATTGTTATGATTGTTTTTTAAATAAGTTGAAAAAACAAGTATAAAGAAAACAATTTTTCATACTATTATCCCAGCGTATACTTTAAAAAAACCACGAAAAATATAAAAAAATATTTAAAAGTATAGTTATAGTTGTTTTTCAAACAACTTTTCAGGTTAAAATATATTAAAATAATATTTTTTTATATTTTAAAAATTATTTTAAAAATTATTATATTAAAATAATTCAAAACATAAAAAAATTAATTTATTATATAAAATTAAACTTTTTAATAATACGGTATACGATATTCCCAACCATTCTCATTCTCAGCGAACAAACATTGTGTTTGTCGAGTTATCTACGACAAAGGATCGTATCGGGGTTGAATTAAACAGAAACATGATTAAAGGCCTGTATGAAAATGCTATCATTACCCCTGGTCCATGTCCATGGGCCTGTGGTGGGATCAGGTACCTATTGTTTATCATCGAATTTCTCTTGAATTATTTAATATGGATTATTACCCATCGAAACAACGTAAAATAAAAGGCGAGCTTACACATTGCAAAGATCATGTTGGTAAACTTGCATGAAAAAATAAATTACTTCGCTAAAGAAAATTTCCAAACAAATGATATAAAACATAAGATTAAGTGGTATTAACATTTCCAGAGCTGTCATAAGTAAAGAAGGTTCTTGTTAATGGAAAATAAAAAACAACACAAGGAATGTTGAAGCTTGCTAACACGATAAAATAAAATAAAAGGAAAAAAAAAGAAAAAATTAAATTTTTTAAAATATTTAAAATAATTTAACTTTATTAGAAGAAAAAATTCCGCTCATCCCTTTATTTTTTTAAAAAAAAATTTCCTCTATTTTTTAAAACAAAATCGTGATTTAATTTAATTTTTAAATTTGAATAAAGATACCTGTCAATTTTTATATATAATATAACCTTAACGACATCTACAAATATTAATCTATCATGTCTCATAAACTATTTTATTCTCTCTCGAAACTACTTCTCCCTAGATTTTTTTTTAGATTAACGTGGGTGTCCGGGCCAGCTTTCGCGTACCACGACTAATCCCACAGGCCCTGAAGTTAACAACCATGTAAGCCTCCAGTGGCCATCATATGAGCAACCAAGGACTCGAACCTAAAACCACAGAAAGAACAAACCCCTTGATTCCAGGTTCTTACCACTTGGCCACCGTCTAGATGATTTACTTCTCCCTAAATTATTCTTATTGTAGATTTGCATATCTTTTCGGCAACAAAAAAGCCTATCGCTCCTGAATACCTTTGCAGATTTGTCAAACACAGATATATATATATATATATATATATAATTGGCTNCCACAGCCTCGTCAAAAAAAAAAAAAACATTTCTTCTTGCACCAATCGATCAGCATCTCAAAAACAAGCCCGCTATAATTATTACCAACTCGAACAGTGGGTGGGTGGGTGTGGATACCATTACCGAGCGTGGAAGACGTGGTCTGGGCACACCAAGGGGCCAAGCCGCCAAGGTGACCGGACTCCATTGGGAAGAGTGGAGAATATTCCTCCACCCTTTTGGTTCGATGGAACTTTGCCGCTACTGCGATTTGCAGATCAGATAAATGTTTTTTTTTTCTCTTTCCTGTGTCTTAGTGCAGTGTATATGAAGCCTGGTTTCAAGAACATATTTAAGGGTTTTCTCTGCATGGTTTTATTTTTATTTATTTTTTGCTTTCTTTCTGGGAAGATTTTACATACTGGTTTTAAGATTTTTGATCGGCCTACCTTTAAAATTCAGCAAAGAGATCAAAATTCTGCAGGAAGGGAAAACCACTCAATCTATCATTTATGGTGATGGCCATCGTGATTCCTTGATTCTTAAAGCAAGATTAAAAGTCTCAATTGAAATTAGAACCTGGTCCCATAATCCATTCCTAAAGAGATTCTAGGTCTAGGAGAGATTTTTTTTTGTTGACTTGTTTTTGCGTGCGTCAATGAGGTTATAAGGTAATTAAAGTGATGTACAATTTAAAGATTATTTTGATATTGAATGTAAATTGTAAGCAAGGTATGAAGATAATAAGCCATGATTTCTAAATAAATAAAGAGAAAATTTAAGATAATTTTTTCAAGTTAAAAAACCGCTTCAAGTCTTCAACATGCGGGTTAGCAACTTGTTCATTAGTAAATTAGCAAGTGAAAAGAATGTTATTCGATGATTACCATGAAAGTAAAGTTTATTTTTATAGTTACTCCCAACTTTTTACTTTCCCTCTACGGGGAAGGACTTCTTGTTCAGTAATGCATAGCATTGTGGTTTTTTTTTTTTTTTAATCGATGGTAGGGGTATCTTTAAGCTAATTTATATGTTAACCAGGAATAAGTTTATTACTGGATAAATTTAAACCCTCAACATAGGTATGGTATATCAAGAAAAATATAATATTTTTTCTTGGTTCCTGTCTCAGAGTTTGAGCCTGAAAAATAAATAAATAAAGAAAAAACTTCCTTATCCAAGTTGTTATGATTTTATAGATGTTAGAAAAAATATTTCATATATAATATTTACACTATCCAACTCCGAAGGCTTTCTTCTTCTGCAGCTATTTCCCCAAGACAGGTGTTGGTTTGTCATGAAGATCCTGTACTTCTCCTTTATGTAGCCTAGCTCGAGGGAAAGAGGCCTGGGGAGAGATCTCCACTAGGGTAGACGGGCAAGCAAACTACCTTACGCAGCTGGAAGACCAGGGAAGGTTTGCCGCTTTTCGGCAATCAAAAATGACGACTGAGGAAGCAGTAGGGCTGTGGAACCAAGAATTTCACCTATTTTTCTCAATGTAAAAAGAAAGACCAAGTCCCTTTCTCCATAAGCAAAAGATAAGAGCAGTGCAAGGTTGCCTGGTAGTAGATTAGACTCTGGCGGATTGGTAGACCGCCAGAAGGTAGGGCTTGTCCTCCATTCGAGATAAAAGCCTATCCGGTCATTGCTTTTCGGACCTGGAGTGGGAAGATAAGAGCGGTTAGGTCATTCTCACAAACTTTTTTAACTGGAAACATGATCTAGACAAAGGTACAGTCAATTGAGCTAATGTGCGTACAAGCATTCTTTTCCTTTGCACCATTGAAATGAAAATAACATATTATAACGTTGTGTTCTTGACACTAACCTGGCCAAGACCCGCCAGTATGGTAACTCTGCTGTGTGTTTTTCAGATCAAATCCGGCCAGAACTGGATAAGTGATCTTCTGGGGCATCTTCTCGACCTCCCAGCGCTTCTTAATTAGATACCTTCCCTGCAAAGGCATGAAATCCAACACCCGGATTAAGTCGAGGATGACATTAAACTTGTTAACAGTTATGTGGGAGTACTCTTCCGTTTTTGTAGCGGTATATGCTATTTAATTGTATACAAATCAGCCAATAATCTTTTTGAATGTGATACATAAAAAAAATAATAAATAAATATTATAGATCTAGATTTTTTAAATTCGGTTAAAATATGCACCTTTTGTTTCCAAAATTGATAGTCTGTGGACAGGAAATATACTATTTTTCTAATATTATTTTATTAAGCGTGATATTACTATAAAATTTTAAACAAGTTATATTAATTTGATAAAAAAAAAACACTGGTAAGTAGAAAAGGCATACTTCTTAGGTAAAGTTTTTAATGTTTTTAGTTTTTACTGTTTTTCTATGCAAGTAAGCTTAAAAATTTACTCTGTTCAGCAAACAAAGTTTCCAGTTCGATTACAGGGATAAAAAAAACCCTTCGAAGTAAAATACCAAAAAAAATAATATAACCCGGTCAAGAAATGTTATATGTGCAGTAAAGGTTGTTATTGCACCTTACGTGATGTGATGTATGGGTAGAGGGTGCTCACCGGGGTTGTCGGGGTCTTTTTCTTACATTTATATTTTAACTTTTCAACTATTTATTTTATAAACATAGTTTTTAGTTTCATCAGAATATATCAATGTAAAATTATTTGAAATTAATTTTTTATTAATTCATAATTAATTCAAAAAACTTGAATTAAAAATTAAATTTCAATAAAATTTTAACTTTTTTTAAAATAAGTTAATTTAATTTGTAATTTGATCTCAATGGTGTAAACAAGGGTGGAGCTAGGAAGTTTTCCTGAGCTGGGTTATTGGATAAATATTTTTTAAGATTAATTTTTAATTAATATATATAAATTTTTAAATTTTTAAAGTTAATAGTAAAATTTTAATTCAAGTAGATTGCCTAGAATATTAAAAAATAAATTTAAAAGTAAATAAAATTAAAATGAAAGTAAAAATAAGCTCATTTAAAATTATATCATTTAATATTTTGTGGAGTGTAATTTATTTATAATCGAATTTAAATTGATATTGTAATAATCCCTCAACTCGAATAAAATAATAATTTCATATCAATTGAAAAATAAAGTAATTAAATTCTTTCTCTCTGTTAATTTATCATTTCTTTACTTAATTTTTTTTAAATTAGTATTTTATAAGTTAAACTTTGTAAGTTTACATGGTTATTCTTTTATTTTTTTAAAAAAAAATTCTATGATTTTTTATTTTTATATTTTCCCCATATTTTTCTCTCCTTTTCTCTCATCTTTTCTTTTCTTTTCTATTATACTTAGCTTAGTTGGCAACATATATATAAAAAAAATTGACTTGTTTTATTTTTGAATGATAAATAACCATTTTAACCTCAATGAATCCTTTTATTTGTATTTAACGATTTTTTTTAGACACTATCAAGCTCCATTCATTTTAAAATTTTAAATAAATTTTATTAAAATTTCTCATAAAATTTCAACCTAACCTTATAATTGGATTAAAAATTACGTTAAATAACATAAAATTAATCAAATTATAATTTTTTATTAAATTTGTGAATTTGTAAAATTTTTAATCCAAGCTAAAATATCATATCAGAAAACTCAATACAAATTTTTAATTTTTTTAATAGTTAAATTAAGAATTATAAATTTTTTTAAATATAAAACCAATAAAAAAATATTAATAAAATTTATACCTAGACTATAACCCATTCAAGCCTGTAACCTGCCTCCACTCTTGGGTACGGATCAATGTTTCAACAAATTTGACATCACACTTTACCACGAAGAAAGACAGTCAAGGACACGATTTAGAAGTTCCTCACGACAGCCTCTCCTAAATTTGCAAACGGGACATTGACCAGAGGTGTAGCAGCCTCAAATTGATAGAACTTTACTGAGAATAAGTTTGTAATTTTGAGAGGTATATCTGATTAAATTTTAGATTTGTTTTTTAGACATTATTAATTTGAGTATTATAAATTTTAAAATTATTAAAAAGTTAATTGATAATTAATNCAGTCAAGGACACGATTTAGAAGTTCCTCACGACAACCTCTCCTAAATTTGCAAACGGGACATTGACCAGAGGTGTAGCAGCCTCAAATTGATAGAACCTTACTGAGAATAAGTTTGTAATTTTGAGAGGTATATCTGATTAAATTTTAGATTTGTTTTTTAGACATTATTAATTTGAGTATTATAAATTTTAAAATTATTAAAAAGTTAATTGATAATTAATTGTAGGAAATCAAGTGATTAATGGAAATATTCGTAAATTAGTTTGGATATCAAAAAAGTTTACAGGTTGGAGAGAGACGCAGAGGAGGGGTTTTACTTTTATTTAAATAATCAGATTACCCACCAAACCACCCAATCATCGCCTTACCAGTAGTGAATAGAAATCCCTGAGTTCGCCGTCGACTGGTTTGAGTTGGCCACCATTCGCCGTTCATGGCTGAGTCTGTTGTCTATGCCTGCCTTCGCTAATGTTGCCAAGAGTGAAGATAATGTAATTGGCAAAGAAAAAATCGGATTTCATTCGCCATCTTTGAATTTCGAAGAGCGAAACGAAACCGGACATCACAAAAAATGAGTGCAGGGATTGTCGAACAAAGGACAATTTCGGGGACTTAAAAATAATTTTAATGGTTTCTGTATGCT
Source organism: Populus ilicifolia (assembly GCA_015708895.1). Taxonomy (NCBI): domain Eukaryota; kingdom Viridiplantae; phylum Streptophyta; class Magnoliopsida; order Malpighiales; family Salicaceae; genus Populus; species Populus ilicifolia. The sequence goes on from SRLM01000224.1 coordinate 1,192,828, forward strand.
TTTTAAATATATTTTTAATTAAAAAGATATTTAAATAACTTATTTTTATTTTTTAATATCAATTTATCAGAATTATCATAAAATACTAAAAATAATATTAATATAATATTTTTCCAAGCCTAACACCCTTTTGAAGCACAACTCAACTTGGTTTCAAATATAAAAATAAATATAACGAGGATGTATTTATAATATTTTTTTTTATATATAGATATTTGGATTAATTTGCATCTTTCACAGTTACTTTCACGATTTACCAGGTATCCTGTAATTCTAGTGAGCATGTAAAATAAATATAGCAAGGATGAATTTATAATTTTTTTTATTTACATGAATATTTGAGTTAGTTTGCATGCACCACGACTAATTTTACAATTCATTAAATATCTTGCAAGCCTGATAAACATGTAAACTATCATAGAAGTGGCAATGAGATTCAAAACCACATGTAGTGAAGGGAAACAAGTCTTTACCATTGCCAGGCCAGGACTTTAAATATATAAATTTATAATTTTCAAATAACAAGGAAGTCCATGAGTGAAATCCTCACAAAAATAGAAAAAAGTTAGAATGTATTTAAAAATCTGGTTATTATTGTTTTTTAAAGTATTTTTTACTAGAAAAATATATTAATATTATTTTTTTTATTTTTTAAAAATTATTTTTGAAATTAATACATTAAAATAATTTAAAAATATAAAAAATATATTCATTTAAAATAAAAAAATTTAAATCTTTTTAAAAATACTTTTCAAATATAGCTTCAGACGCCCTCTCAGTTAAATTTACTACAAGAATTTTAAAGACAAATATCACTTTATTTTTTTTTTGTTTTTATCGTAACTAGGACTTCAAAAAAAATCACGACACGAATTTTAATTAATAAAACCAAAATAGAGTTAAAAAAAATCGAAGAAAGAAAAGAGAGATGAACGAAGTGTGGAAGAGAAGGAAAACGAGCGGGAGCATACAGAAGCAAGGAAGGAACCGAAAGGGTAGAAAGTTAAGGCACCAGAATAATAAAAAGCAACACTACTACATAACTAATAAAACCGAGTCTCTCTCTCTGTCTCTTCTCTAATAGCAATATATATTCTTCAGGGCTCCAGAGAGATTGAAAGAGGATTGGTGCGGTTGTTGACAAATGGACCACGAGGTTGTTCAGCGAGTATTCCAAGAAGGAGGCCGCGATTACTTCCAGCAACAGCCTTCTACTTCCTCCTCCTCCTCCTCCTCCATCCTCCAATCTCTCCCTCTTCACGTGGTATGCTTTTTCTTCACTTTCATTCATCCATTTCTTCTAATTTTGAATATTAGTTAGCTAGGTAATAATATCTTATTTTTTCTGAAAAAATTAATTCTGATCAAAATTAATTGCTGGATTGGAATGATGCAGTCTTTTGATCATGGATATTATTTATTGGTAAAATCTATTCAAGAGCTCAGAGAGAAAAAAGAAGGTCTTGTTACTGTTGGCATTGGTGGTCCTAGTGGTTCAGGCAAAACAAGGTTGTATATCTATTTTTTTTTTCACTTTCAGAATTTCTGTAGTTGTATTTCTGTTGCTTTATTTGATACTTTCTGATTTTACTTTTTTTTTTGTTTGATGATCTGTGAAGCTTAGCAGAGAAGGTGGCTTCTGTAATTGGCTGTGTTGTTATATCAATGGAGAATTATCGCACGGGATTTGATGATGGGAGTGATTTGGATTCACTTGATTTCGATACACTGATACAAAATCTTGAGGTTTGCATTTTCTTCTCAAATTTTGCTACTTGATTGGATTGGATTTTGCATATGGCAATTCTGTAATATATAGTTAACTGGAAACCTGGTTTTCCAATTCTTAGAAATACCCAAGTGTAATCATTTAGAAACCTATTCTGGTCACGTGTCAAAAAATTTTCTCTGAAGTAAAAGTTATGCATGCGTTCTATATAAATTTAGTTTTGTCTATCTTTACACAGTTGTTTGTGTTGGCAATAGGATTTGACCAAAGGAAAAGATACTTTGATACCTATGTTTGATTACCAACAGAAAAGACGTATTGGTTCCAAAGGAATAAAGAGCACATCATCTGGAGTGGTAAGCCAGGGGAACTAACAGTTACTGTGATTTACCTTGCTTCCATGGAGTTAATTTCTTTAATGTTTCTTTGTTCTAGGTAGTAATTGATGGTGCCTATGCTCTGCATGCAAGACTGCGCTCCTTACTGGATATCCGGGTTGCTGTGGTAACTTGTGCTCTGAAGTTATATATCTTGATTTGAATAAGGGGCTGTGAAGCTGTCATTTTCTTTACAGCTTCAAATACGGTGATTTCTAAATATGGTTGGTGGATCAGGTTGGCGGAGTTCATTTCAGTCTTCTTTCTAAAGTTCAATACGACATTGGGGATTCTTGTTCATTGGATTACCTTATTGACAGCATATTCCCACTGTTTAGGAAACACATTGAGCCAGACCTTCACCATGCACAGGTTGGGGCTTTTTTCCTTTATCTCATACAATTTTTAAAAGGCTGGTTTTCATCTTGGGGTTTTATTCTGCAGATTAGAATCAACAACAGCTTTGTCTCATCATTTAGAGAAGCAATCTACAAGCTGAAATGTAGAAGTGAGGTATGTACATCTTTCCATGGTTCATTGCTAAGTTAAATAGTTGAGAACTAGTTTATTTCCTGTGCTATGCTGTGGGTTGGACTTAAATCATTTTAAACGTAAAAAAGTATTCAAGTTGCAGGGAATCCTTTGATATTGCCATGAAATCTGGTCTAGTGAGTCAAATTTGAAACTCCCTCCTCGAGTCCTTGCCAAGTCTGAGTTTTCAATTAAATCATGTAAGAGTTGTCTTGATGTGATTCAGTCAATTTGCGGGTTCCAAGGCAAAAAATTCAAAGGATAAAAAAATGACAAAAAATAGAGACCAGGCATGCGAATTTAAAAGCAACTTGGATGATCATTCAAAAGTGGTTTGACTTTTTTAAAAAAATTGAAGTCAACATTTTTTTTTTTTTAATATTGAGATGATGACTTGTTGGATCAATTCTAGTCAACCTAGTTAGCTCACCAAATCCGTGACCTGAGATGTGGATTCCAATGGGTTCAATAATATTTTTATTTTATTTTATTATATGTTAAAAAATGAAGACCAATTCAAAATCAACACAATATTATAAGATAAATTGAAAAAAAAAACAATAAAAAAAAACTGTTGCTAAAGTTTTTTTTTCCCTTAAAAAATGTTAGGTTAGGCACACAGGTTGAGTAGTTCAACGTATCAGGGCCTTAAAAAAAGCCACCACCATTGAAATCCCATCGTTGAATGAAACCGATTGACACCAAGTTTTGTTGTCATTACCGTGACAACTAATTAATTTCTCCTACAACTTTCTCTTTCCTCTCTGAACCAGCGATTGAAAAAAAAAAGATTCAAAATAAAAAGTGTTGCAGAATTGGGGTGTGCCATGTATTCTATTCGTGTTTTAATTTGGCTCTTAATTTCATATAATTAGAATGTAAAAGTATGCAATTGAAAAAAAAGTTTGAAAATTAAAAAAAAAAACTGGGCAGTGGGTTCACTGTTGTTCATATGCACAATGGCTGACCTTATACTTTTTTAGCTCTTGTTAATTGCCTATGTCCTTCATGTTCACTATGCGAGTGAGGTAGTTGTGAAAATTCTTTTGAAGGATGAGGATTTCTTGTAATCTTCAACTTTTGTTTTAATGGTGAAGAAAATCTGCATATGATGCAGACCATGACAAAACACTGCTTCTTAACAGTGGATGGGTGCGTAATCAATAACAAGCGTGTAATTTAAAGCATTGACCAGTGCATATGTTCTCTTGTTGATTTTGAATAATATTGAATGCCAATTATCAAATGCTTCTCTGGAATTACATTGAGTTGCACTTCTTGTTATTGCTCATGGAATTACCTTTCCCTCACTTTTTTTTTTTCAGTTGTATAGTTCATTATTAGCTACTATATTAATATGCATCACCTGCGCCCTTTGATTGAATGTTACTTAAATGCTAACTTGTTGCGACAGTCACCAGATGGACATCCTGCTTATGCCTTCCAAGGAACAGCACATACAGATAAGCTAGTGATTCTTCACTCTCTGTTTCTTACCATAATATCAATGCAAAACCAAGTGGTTTATTCTCTGAGCTTTGAGTGTGAATAATTGTGGTCGGAACTTTATCTTGGTTGCAGTTTTATTGAGATGTACCTTAGGCCTCCTTCAGCAAGTGAAGAAGCACTGACAAATGATTGGATCAAGGTGCGGCAGTCTGGGATCAAATATTATCTATCACTTGGGGACCAGAGAATTGTCGACAAAAATTTTATTATCAGGCCAAAAGCTGAGTTTGAGGTAAGGGGCTTCTGAGATTGCAATTATAGCATAAACGCCAGACTCTGAAAGCAAAGTTTATGATCAAAATCGAATTCTAGCTTCCAGAAAGAAATTAACACCCATGGCCAATATAGAGGAATAAATTCTTAGCATTACTTTTCAGATGGAAATGAATGCAAGTGGGCAATTTTCTGAATGTAATGGTTCATTTCTCAGCCTACCCAAATGTTAAATTACTGTTCACAACTTTCCAGAAAAGCTGCAAGACTAATGTCAGTCATCTTTAAAGTACAAGGGAATTCCCGGACCTTCATTACAGTGCGTGATCATTAGGACCATGGATAGGTAGGTACCTGTGAAATAATCATTCTTCCTCACATCTGCATTTGGCTGGGCACACTATTCAGGCATCTTATCAATCAATCAATCAATGAACATAAACTTGTGAAAACAAATAAAACGGAAATAATTGGAAATGGAACCTTTGGCAAGGTTCTTCACCATACCTGTCCAGTAGTCTACTGCAGTTACTAACAAGGACATTTTGTTGCTTCTGGAAGCTTCAGCACAAGATCCATACTATCTAGACAATTTTATTTGAGACATGGTCCCTACATTCAAGATGCATAGGCTTCTTCCATTTCCAATCAATACTGTAATCCTATCCATTAATGAAACTGGTAGCTTAGAGGTCTTAAATGCATCTTTTCTTATGTTGTTTGGAATCTGTAGTCTCTTTATTTTATATGGTGTCTGTTTTTATAGGACAACATTAGTACAACTTGAAATGTAAGTTCAATTCTTTTAAAAACTAGATTCTAATATTTCACAGAATTTGTAATCTTTGGTGGTTTTGCTTACCTATTTTATCATTTAATGTTGAGACAGGTTGGGAGAATGACACTTGGTGGGTTGCTGGCTTTAGGGTACAATGTTGTAGTGAGTTATAAACGGGTGTCTTCATCTGTTAGCAATGGAAATCTTTCACTGTCGTTAGAGACCATTGATACTCTTGGTGAGACATTCATGGTGCTGAGGGGCATGAATAGGAAAGTATGGATCCATCTTTTTGGTTAAGATAACATGTAGGAGGCTTCACAATCATTTATCTGTTGTGTTCTTATATTTTTTCAAGCAATTGAGTAAGGTACTGGATAATTAGTAGAACAAGATAGCTATTTACCTTTATCATTATCATTATCATTACCCACCCGCCAGCTCACCCACCCACACATTTTGTAGGATAGAAAATTTTTTATTGGAAAGAATAGAATCTGCAAAAACCTGAGGGTGAGTAACATATCCACCAGCAAGTGACAGGAAGAAAGTGAAGGGGAAAATGCAATGGACAATAAGAGTGCTCCAATTCTAAGTTAGTGATTTTCCCTAATTGCCCCTGGATTGTTACCCACAAAATGCAGGAAACACGATCTTATTCCAGAATTGTTTCTACCGAAAAGTTATGCAAATAATGATTCTTGATAACTTTTAGCACGAGTGCATGAAGCATCTAGTTTCTCAGTTTGCTTTAGGGAGATTGAATGAATGGAAATTTTTTCTTCATGATGAGTGTTGTGCATGGGGGACATTAGCACACAAGTTCATGGATCTTCTGATTGCCAAATGTTAGTAGAAATTTCCTAATAATCATGATGGAGATTTCTTATTTTGTTATGCTGTGTGCATGATTAGCATGTAACTGAACAAGCTGATTCTAGTTTTGTATCTTCACTCATTACTCCAGCTGTTGGACGGCATGTTTCATGGCTCAGCTTGAGTGTCCACTAAATCATATCACATCCAATTTTTGTTATGCATTTTCCTCAATCAATATGATACATATGATAGTAGCTGGGCCAACACTTTCCATTCTTGTTGTAAATAGCTGATCTTTTATGTACTATTTTTTTGTTCAGTACCAGAAATTAGATTGGTCCTTGGACTTCCACTTGGGAACTATGGCCACAGCTTTCATTTATCTTGGCTATTCTACTTTTATGTAGACTGTTGGAGCAGAGGCAACGAGGATGGGTGTTACTGGACCTTGGATCACCAAGTCATATCTGGAAATGATTCTTCAGAGAAAAGGTTGGAACTGGCATGATAACTATCAATACTCCCTGTCTAAGCATTTTGGTTGGTTTGTCTGGTATAGATCAAAAGTTCTCCTTTCTACAATTCGCTACTTCACTTGCAGGTGTACCACGTCTTAACACACCACCACTATTGCCTAATACTTCTATGACAAGCAATCGAGAAAGGGTCATTGTTGCCCCAAGGCCAATCCGTACCTCTCCAAACCTTGTTAACCGGCTTGAGGATTTATCTCAACCATGGACTCGGTCACCAACAAAATCTAAAATGGAGCCAATAGTAGCAACATGGCATTTTATATCACCAGATACGTCACATGGGAGTTCAGTCATAGGTAAGTGTCCTCTACCTGGAAGATTGTTGCAAATGTTCATTAAGTGTTCTTGGTGATGAACTACATTGTTTGAGTGTTATCATTACGTTTCGCGAATTCTCTCATGAAGCAACCACAGATTCTTCCTCTTTCAGGGATAACATGAAGATTGCTCCTATGCCTGATTCATATGATCTGGATAGAGGGTTGCTTCTTGCTGTTCAAGCGATACAGGTAATGAGTTTAACCAAAAATTGAATGTGAGATTAGTGTAATTATACATGTTCAAGTTTAAGAAGCTTACCAGTACAATCAGTCTGGTTAAAAATTATGCAATTTTATGTATTTTTTCAGGCTTTGTTGGAGAATAAAGGCCCCCCTGTCATTGTTGGAATTGGTAATACATGCTTTAAAAGTCTCTCTCTCTCACAGGCACAAACATTTCAAAAAAAAGAATTTTTGACCACGTGCTCTTTAACTATGGAATATTCTTGAAAGTAATCCAGTTGTTGGTGCAAAGTGTTGTGTCATTCAAGTTCATAAATGTTATGGGCAAGTGCACAATTAAATCTCCATATGTTAATGTTTTCAGAAGCGTGAGCATAGTAATATGTTTTTAATTGATTTGATTTGATTGTAATTTTAATTGCAGACACATATTTGTGCACAAAATAAAGAATTTTAATTTCCTTGTGTAATTTTTTGTCATTATGGTTTCAAAGAAGACCATGGCATTTCCTATTATGATGCTCAAGTGATAAAAAAAAAAAACTTCTGGACCATAAAGTTCCTCTTGGAAGAGACAAAATTTCTTTGAGGAATCAATTTCCTGTGGCATTGTGGTATTTGCTTTTAGCAATTTACTTTGTTTAAGTTCATAAATATTGCCTTTTCTAATCTCATTGTTGTTACAGGAGGCCCAAGTGGATCTGGAAAAACTAGTCTGGCTCACAAAATGGCTAACATTGTTGGGTGCGAAGTAGTTTCCCTTGAAAGCTATTTTAAATCTGAACAAGTGAAAGATTTTAAGTATGATGACTTTAGCTCTCTAGATCTGGCTTTGCTTTCAAAGGTAGGGAGACGCTAATTTTATTCATCTTATGCAGATCTTTTCTACATCAATAATGCTTCATTTGTTAGATGGCTGTTCAGATAAGATTGCTTGGAAATATTAAAATATGGTTGAGCAAAGAGTTGGAGTAAAATGTAAAAATGCGTTTGTTTGGTCAAGCATTTGTTTCATACTTTCAGTGTTTAGTAGAGATTTATACATCAGCATCCATCTCCATCATCCAATCATGATTTGTGAGAATTCTTCAAATTCTTGTATTCCTGATCTCCATTTTTTATTAAACATTTCTTGACCTCCCTTATCGTCTCAACAGTTAAGCATTTATCAGAACCCTTTTGGTTTGAAAATAATTCTGTTTTCTCATGCTACAATTCTTTTCTTTCCTTCTAAGTGGTTTGACTTGGGGAAAAGCAGGGTAATTTTAAAGAATACTGTTCTGTTTACTGCCTTGAGATTTTCTTAGAAGATTATTGCCAGATTCCTCATTCACTGGGGGTTTTTAATTGTCCAGAATATACATCAAACCGTCTGATCCTTAGCTGGCCTCTTTGCAATATTTAAATCCTTCATCAGAGCAACATGACATATACTTGTTTGTGAATCCTTCCATGCATGCAACAAACTTCTGTTCCTTTTGATTTGTCAATTTTTCTTCTTTTAATGTCCGGTTCAAAATGCTATATCATTGACCTACTTTGTTATGTACAGTATATCTTCTGTAAATAGGCTTATTATAGATACCGTGACATCAATTCTACATTTGCTGGTAATAATTGCAGATTATTGCTATGAAGAAAAGTCAACATTCATTTCACTTGGTTTGCCTTTTAGGTTCCTGAAAAAAATATTTGCATTTGACATACAGTTATTGTTCCATCATTCTTTTACAGAATATTGGTAACATAAGGAATGGTAGAAGAACAAAAGTACCCATATTTGATTTGGAGACTGGTGCTCGTAGTGGATTTAAAGAACTTGAAGTTTCTGAAGATTGTGGCGTGGTTTGTTATCATACTTACTTATACAGCTCCTAGAAGGCGTGGTTTGTTATCATAATTACTTATACAGCTCCTAGAACTTGCTATCATGGGTTTATTTTTTTATTTTGCAGTGATGTATTACACAATCACATTTATCTATCTTTATTTTAATCAAACTTCTATAAAGAAGAAAAGAAAGATATCACTCGATAATATTCTGACATAAAGCCCAAAGGGTTAATGGGGAGGCAGAGATGGGCTTAAGGTACAGTCCACTGCTAGCATACTTAAGTCATTTAATTGTTCGAGTGTTGTGTCAACCAGGAACCTTGTCCTGTGATTCAGGGTATCACCATAAGATTTAGCTTATGGTAAGCTAGAGATACACTAGATTCCTTTACAGGACAATTTATCCCTTTAGTGTGGCTTTAAGGATTCATGTTACTCTGCAAGTAGGCATAATATATACAAGACAATTTATCTCTAGTGGAGTCTAGTATGACGTGTTAAGCAAATTGCTGGTGCTAGGGTGCTAACCTTTTCAAAGTAAGAAATAATGAAAATTTTCCTTTACAGAGATGGTGCTGTTGGTGAAGTTTTTTTTGTGAACTTGGATGGAAGAAAATGCAAGGATTTTTCATAATCACTTCACATGTAGGCTGGTTTTGTGGGATAAGATAATTTTCTTCGCTTCTTTGTGATTTCATCTGGCAGGTCCATTTAGGTGCTCTTCTCTAGTGGATATTCAAAGGGATTGGTCTGCTTCATTGTTTAGATCAAGATTGTTCTTTTCCCTTTTTGGGAGGATGTCTTGTACTCAATTTTTGCTGTACAATTCTTTCTTTCTAATAACAGTTTCTCCTCCTTTTTTCCCTGAAAATTAGAATAATGATAACAACAACAATAATAACTTAAGAAGGAGGGAGAGGGGGGAAGCATGAGAGACGGGGTGCACAACATTTGTGTCTATCAGTCCATTTGAGAAGGATATAACATACCAAAAAGAGGAGAGAGTGGAGAATACAGAAGTGGAAAGATTAGAGAAGCTATTTCTGACTAGTTTGAAAATTTGCCAACTTGTTTTAATTCATGCCTTCCATCATTAAGTCCTGTCTGGAGATTACACAAGGCAAGCCTTCTAAAAACAGTAAGACTACCTGCGACTAAATTTCTTTCCTCAAAATGCTAAACCTTGTTTTAATACGGGGCATATTTACTACAAACTAGCAGTGAACCTAACAGAAATTTGAATGTGAACTGTTTCTCATTAACTTAACTGAGCTCCAAATGCTGTGTCATCAGTTGCTGTTCCTGTGTTGTTAAGGATATGGAAGATTGGTGCTATGTGCTCGTATTTTAATGCTACATTTGTTTCAGCAGTTTTTTAGATAAATGCTTAGTGGTGTTAGAATTTTGTGAAAAAATGAAACCTGGAGATGTTAAGAACGGTCAAACATTTTAATACAAAATTATTGGCTTACTACTTTTCAGTTTCTCATTGTGTGCACGCTGTTCAGTGCACATGATGTGTAGTAGAATTGGTTCCACACTGGCTATAAGTTTTATTCATCTTCATACAGGCTAGTGAGAAAAACAAGTGTTCATGTAATGCATCTTTACAGTTTGATATGATCATAGCAATTGATATTTCCACTTATGAAATCCTTTGCCAATAGTGGTGATTTAAGTTTATGCTATGTTATTTGACTTTTTTTTTTTTTTAAATCATTCTTTCTTTTTTCCAGATCATTTTTGAAGGGGTGTATGCTCTGCATCCTGAAATCCGAAAATCACTTGACCTGTGGATTGCTGTTGTAAGATGAATTTGCACTCCCTTTTTTAGGCTTTATTTTCAGAGAGACAATGTGCGTGGATGTTCTGATTTCTAAAGACATTTTTTATTGATGATGAGAAAGTTTAGTTGTGAAGTAACTTCATCTTTTGTGAAAACAGGTAGGTGGTCTGCATTCACATCTTATTTCTCGAGTTCAAAGGGATAAAAGTAGAGTGGGGTGTTTTATGTCCCAAAATGAGATCATGATGACAGTGTTTCCAATTTTTCAGCAGCATATTGAGCCGCATCTTGTTCATGCGCATGTTAGTATACCCCTACTGTCTGATCTTCTTATTGTTCTTTATGTTTTACCGTGAAAGGTATTTCAATGTTTTCCATGTTTTAAACATTGGTCATGTCAATAGTTTTATCTTCCCACAGAAACACATCTATGTGCTGCTGAAATAAGCCTTCTTTTATTGAGACATCGTGTTGAAAAGTTCTGGAAATATCTATAACATATGGTAGAAAAGGTTAAGTTCCTTGACTGCCCAAGAAAAAAGAATAAGGTCACTTTGTCACATTAAAAATTGAATGCCATTAATCACATATTTTTCAAATAACCAAAGATCAAAATTATCATTGTCAATATGTTAATAGAAGTTCAAGTCATCATCAAAATGGATTGCATAGAACCTCTGAAATGCCTTTTTTTCAGATCTTTCAGGAGAAGAATACCATTCCTGATTTTTCACATTTATACTGGTGCACTTTCACACTCATTTGTCTATCTCTTTTATGTTGGAAACATACAAACTGTAGTTAGTAATGATACATGTCCCTTCATGTTTCTTGAAAATATTTATGTTCTGTTACAGTGCATTTCTGAGGACTGATATTCTATTTGCAAGTTTAACTTGGAGGTTTTTCAATTTTCTTATATTGTTGCAGCTCAAAATTCGAAATGACTTTGATCCTGTTCTTTCCCCTGAGAGTTCTTTGTTTGTTTTGAAGAGTAATAAGCAAGTAAGAGCACTTTCATGATTTGGTGGAAGATTATGTACCATGGTTTGTGTCTGATCTACTTTTATTGTTTGTTATCAATAACAGGTGGCTTCTCAAGATATTTTGAAAATCTTAGATCCTGTGAAGTTGTGCAGTTCTGTTCAGAATTTCATTGATATATATTTAAGGCTACCTGGACTTCCTACAAATGGGCAGCTGGCAGAGAGTGACTGCATACGATTCAGAATCTGTGAGGGTAGATTTGCATTGTTGATACGGGAGGTTCGTATATAATGTATTGGAGTTATATGACATGTTTCCTTGTCAAATTATAATGTATTTTCTATCTTCAATATCTAGTGAATGCTTGATTTTTATTTTCCAATGTTTTCAACAATAGCCTATAAGAGAAGGGAATTTCATTATTCAACCAAAAGTGGATTTTGATATCAGCACCAGCACGGTCGCTGGCCTTCTTAACCTTGGGTAAGTCCATGTGTATAGTCTTGCTTTTCTTTTCATACGAACTTATCTTCACATTTTTGTTCCCAGTTAAGACAAAATTTAAAAGCTATTGTATGTGTGTATATCTATCTTGTTGAGTCCCGTTGTTTTTTATAATTGAGGAGTTGACATGCTCAAAACCCTTGATTAAGTGGACCCTATTCCATCCTCGTGCTTTGATTAAGTGGACACTATTCCATCCTGGTGCTTTTGTATCATAGCACGTGAACAATCCTTCCATCTTCTGGATATCAGTGAAGAACAATTTGTTTCTTTTAGGCAGTTACATAAATTTAACTGCTGTAAACAAACTACTGTTTTTCTAGCGTTTATTATTTCATTATTTTGGAAAATAAAAATGAATCATTTACTTTTGATGGGCTGTATATAGCATTATCTGCTTGTTTTAAGCATTTTAGTGTTCTTCCTTTTAATGCTTTACAGCTGAACAACTGATGGATTTTACAAATCATTGACGTATATTCTGTTATCATGCAATATCAGGTATCAAGCGGTAGCATGCATTGAAGCATCTGCATATATCTACCAAGATGGAAAGGTATAATATCACTGGATTTCTCTTGTAATTTATACGTCCAATCTTCCAAATTGTGTACAGTCCTCGGTTCTCTTTTTTTGTAATTAAATTTGTCAGCTTATTCTATAGTTTTTTTGCATTTTTTTATCAGTTGAGCTGTAGCTTATCTTAAAATTGTCTTAAAGGAAATTTCATATTAAGTACTAACCTAAGTACTGATGCTTGATGATGCCAGGTTTTCATGTATTCCATGCTTCTTGTATATAAGCTTCTCATATGTGTGGCTTTCTGAATGAGTTTCATTTTTTATTCTGATTTGTAGATTCTCATTGAGGTTGACCATCTGCAAGACACCCCTAGTCCTTACTTACAGATCAAAGGGGTTAATAAGGAATCTGTAGCGGCAGCTGGTTCAACACTTAAACTGGATGGTTCATATACAACTAAGGTTTTGCCTTCAGTTCTGCTTTTATAGTTTTATCTTCTGCCCTGGGACTTCTTCGGCCTCTCGTTATTTGGATAGGCTCTTTTGTTGTTCTTTCAGAGTTATCTGCAGATCATTTTGGAAAGATTACCAGCAATGCAAAGAAGTTACAGTGGAATTCATGCACAACAAGCTGCAAGGTTGCAGGAACTTGTTGAATTTATACAATCTCAGGTATTTTACTATTATTGAATGGGATAACTGCCATCTGGTTGTGGCATGAGGGAAAATTAGTGTCAGATGTCAGTCCTGTTCAGTCTTCTATGTTGAAATAGGCAGCATGCATTGATAGAGGGCCAAGACATCTTTCCAGTTAACAAACTGCTCAATTAGAGACAACCTTACTGTTTGATCATCATGGGGCACCTTATAATCCCTTATAAAAGAATTAACCATTATATGAGAAATGACCTTTTAATATATATTCAAGGTTGAGCCGCTGAGGAGTTCACTTTTTTTTATTACCATGGCCAAACTGACAGGGAAGCAGCTCAGCTTCAGAACCCTCTCCAGGTAAGGACGCTGCTCCTTTAGAAGGGGTAATTGAGGACATGCAGTCTAGAATCAAAAGGCTGGAAAGATGGCATGCTATCAACACGGTACCTAAATTCTTTTAGCAATCCATGTGTCTATGTTGACCTCATTTGGATTTTTATTCAAATTTACACTCTTTTTGGAACCTTAAATGCCTGCTTTCCAATGAAATTGATTTTTTGAAATGGCAACTATGGACCATGTTAGTAACTCTAAATCTCTTACCATATGTTGCCACGATGGAATTGGCATTCAAGCTGGATGTTCCTTATTTCATTTTCTTTTTTGTATTGTTTTTTCTTCGTTCTTTCTGGAGAGAAAAAGCAACCTTCTATTGTTTCAGTGGTTTAGTATCTTTGGAATTGGAACTGGATGGTCTCTATGCCATCTGGTCAAAAAGAAATGTGAATACTGTTCCAACCGCATAGCATCCCTACATCACTGGTTAATGCATTCACTCTGCAGGTGCTATGGACTTTTCTGATGTCTGCTCTTGTTGGTTATTCGCTTTACCAAAGGAAGCACCAATGACATTTCTCGGATAGGTTGCGAGTTTAAAGGTAACAGACTCGTTGCATTGAAGCGCGCAGTGTTGGGCTAACAGAAACTTCTGACAGTTGCATGTTTCTCCTGATATGTGACTTTGAGTTGCAAAGTTTTTACCTCGAATCTTATTTTCATTTCAACAAACTTGGACCCTGCTGTTCAATTGTTCCACTTTGTAAATACATGAATTGGGTGGAAATGTGAATAACTATTTGACGTTAGAGAGTAAACATGAGTTCTCTTGTAATCGAGCTAAGAGTTCTCTTTCTTTTTCTTCGTTTGGTTCACACCTTTAGCATTTGATTTTACGTGTGGCGACTCCGTTAAAACATTATATAATCCCTCAAATATAAAGTCGGACAGCTGATACGCGACGGTTCACTGTGCCCATGCTATGCTACCAATCTGGTTTCTGCGTTTTTTATCTTTCACGAGCATCACGTTCATTCGGACATTTAATTGCCGAAAGTTTCTTTTTAAAACGTGTACTTGGTAAAAGAGGAAGATCAAATTCTTTCCCTCTTCTCCACGTGGATTGAAATTTCAAGCAACATCAAGTAAATGACAGCAGAAATAAACAAAATTTAAAGGCAGACGTAAAACAATAACTAAACCGGGCCCAACGAAGGAGAAATAACAGGTGTAAATATGACAAGCTTTGATATGCTTGACTGAAGTAGAGGTGAATTTATCCCAGATATGCAAAATTTGTTTCGAGGGATCCGACCGTAAAGCTAGAAGAACATGACAAACTCCAACAATATTGTTGGATAAGCCTAATGCTAAGTAGGATGTTCTGATCCGGGAGTAAAGCAAGCGAGATTTTCTATGTCAACGAAGATGACGATTAATTAAATGGAAATTAGTTTGGTATAAACGAATCTCGATCACATCTAAACCCTTGTATTCTCCATGCCATCTTTTTCTTGTTTTTCTAAAAAGTGGTTACCAGCTCTCTGAATACAAAAAGAAAGAAAAGGCGAGTAATAAACCAGGTGATAAAGGGGCCAAGGCACTCAGACTACAGCCTACAGGCCTGGCATTCGGCTAAGCTCCCTTCAACCACGACAGAATCTCAAATACATCCACCAGGCCTTTTCCTCCTTTTTTGTAATTAATGTTGGTTGTTAGTTAAACTGTATTTACATGACAATCAATCATCTCAACTACGGGAAATTAAAGTACAAAAAAAAAACTTACAATTACGGGATTTGGACCGAGGAAAAGTCAACTGTAACAAATCATTAGCATGACATGATAAAAAGAAAAATAGCAGCGACATGATAATTTGGTTAGCGAAAAAAATAGCAAGATTTGGGGATATTTCACATGATGAAAGCCAAGCAGGGTATCAATGATCCTATGCTGACAAGGGAACTGATACCAGGGTCGGAGTCCACACAAGTCAGTATCCACATCCCAACAAGTAAACTAGCCAAAATTTACTGGCACAGTTCAAGTACAGGCCCTCCGTCCTGCATAACAGGTAAAACTACATTCCCAAAACCACATCGCCATTATTGGACTGGGATGCTGATAGGCTCCGAACTATCATTTACAATGTGGCAGCCTCTATTCCATAAATCATAGCAAAATTCACAATAATTTGGTATAGCCAATATCTAGACAAGAAAAGGAAGAGCTTCATTCTTCAAGAAATATGCAGCAATTGCAAATATAATGATGAATACAGCGATCTGCATGCTTGACCCCCCTGCAGCTAAACAAGAAACAAAAGAAAGTTCCTTCTGCTAAGAAATGAGAGAACAAGCATGTCAAGAACAAGGAAAATGCCCAAAAAATGGTTTCCCAATCAATTTTATCTTTTTTTTTAATCTCCATTAACAGTTCATCCCCCCTTCACATATCAAACTACTTCCCTCCAAAAGACCAATTATATGCCCAGCTTTTCGAATAACCTTAGGAGTATTAACTGCTTCCTTGACCAGTATAATTCCCTTTTTTTTTCCTGTCCAACATTCTAGTTTTCTCTAAACTATCCCTTTTAGTAAAACACTCCAAGCCGTGTGTAAATTATTGGTGAAATACCATAAAATTGCAAGCATAAATAAATATACAGAGCAAGTTTTGATACAATGGTACTAGCACGTAAAAGTCATCACTGAAAAGATCACCACATTTGGCAGTGTGCATTTTACTTTCTGAGTTCGCAGTCCACTAATACCAAATATTCAGTTTACCATATAATTTGGGTAAAGTCATATCATGATTAACCTGAATCAAAGTCCCATAGAGATTTTAGTCTGTGATTGAGTTATCAGGTCTATATCCAAACACTGCAGAGACATCAATGACAGGATGAAAAATCTGAATCGCAATGTGCATACCACTTTTGCTGTCCTCAATTAGTATCACCCTTGCACTTGAGTCCATAGATGCAGAGACCAAAGCCCTGTATTTGCATAACACATGCTTAACACCCAGATGTCATCCCTAGATGGGAATGCCCTGATTAAAATGTTGATTAAAGTGTACATGTAGACACAGTGTCGTCATCTAAACTTGAATCATGAGAGAACGCCAAAGCAGTTACTATGCCAAGATGTGCTTTCCTAATTATTGTTTGAACATGCAAGTTGGTTGAATTTACAAGCAGCACATCTCCTTGAGTCATACCCCTGTCAATCAATCACAAGAAATTAGAATATCTTAACATCAAGCAGCTTGCTAAATGAGCTCAAGGACTTCCAATTAACAGTGAAGATTCTGTACATTGCGAGGAGCTTTCCATTAGGTGAGACATTGAAGGACGAAACTGGTTCACGGGCTACATGCTTTGAGCTCACTCTCTTCCATGAGCTTGTGTTCCAAGTCACAATACTTGCACCTTTGTCTATGTAACACAATATCTAGGATGATTAATAGAGAACAACGAAGGTCAAAGGGAGCATGAAAAACTTGGCTTTCCTGTATGAATATTCACCTGTTATTGCAGCAATATAGAGAACCTGAGCCTGATCAGTCCTTTGAGAAAATCTGCATGATGCAAAAATCTCATCCTGGAAGTAAAACACAGTAAATCCAATTAGCTCAACACTCATTTCATAGAAATAGAGTAATATATTACAAGTGCCAGCCATGAATTGTGAGACCATAAGTAACCTAGAATAATTGAGTCATGGGATTACTCAAATCTACTTTCTAGTAATTTGATCAAGATGTTCTTTTTTTCTGAAACCCAAAATGAAATCAATAATAAGTACAGTGACGATGTTAGAGTGAGGGTATTGACCACTTTGACATGGAGGGTCAAAGCATTTGCTAGTAAGAAAAGAACTTAGTCAAGAACTAATTATCATTTACAGCTTACGTTTTCCTTTGGTAGAGAGGCTACAGCTGTTGATGAAGTTACATCCCAGACTCTACCAAGGTCACGTTCTCCCATTGAAACAAGGAATTTTCCATCAGGGCTACAACACAATTAAGCTAATCAGCATAAACAGAATACAATTTCTTCATGCTAAAACCTCCAGGAATAGATATTTTCCTAATATCATTGCCAACCTGAAACACAAGTCCTTTAAAGATGCATGGGCTTGAGTCTCATTAAGAATAATTTCCATGCCAGGCCACTTGAAAACCCTTAAATTGCCATCCTGTACTGCACCAAAATTAAAGCATCAAGTAGCATGTTATTTTTCAAGAAGGGATCCTGGCTCTCTTCCACATCATCATTATTAAAAATAAAGACCCAGTTGGGGAAGTTTCGATACTTTGAGTGGTAGGTGAATGGCCAAATGGCAGGTTCTAAAATCTGATGTTGGAATGTGGAGTGGTGGAACATAACTTAAATCCTCACAAACTATATCTACATACCAGTCATCTTTAGCTAATAAAATTACGAGTTAGAATGCAATAAAATAATTAGAAGCTGGAACGCAAAGATCGGAAAACAGTGAAAGGTAAAGGAGAGAAATTTGACCAAAAAGTTTACTTTTTATTGCACCTTTCAATTAATCATATAAACATGCACAAAGTGAGAGTCCTTTAAAATGTGCTTTGTCCACAGCCCAGGACAGTAGCATCTTTTCTAAAAAATGGACACTTTCCTTATTCTTTAATTTTTTAAGAATTACATAAATTGTCCCACACCTGCTTTCATCCTTCCCTCTCTTTTCCTGATGGAAATAATAATAAGAAAGACACCACAGAAACAAGGAGAGAAAAGAAAAATCATCAATGTCTTCTAGACTCAATCATGGAGGGAAGCCAAATATCCTATTATTGATCCCCTAAGGGCCACAACCTCTATTTTAGATGGTAAGTGTTGATGCTGCATTCCTCTTTGGCCAACTTGGTTTATACAATCCCTACAGGCCTTTTATCAGCTTTATATACGTTATCAAAGCTGACTAGCAGTTTTATCTTTTTGTAAAAAATCAAGGAAAAAGAGTTATTAGCTTCTCATGCTACCAGACTGGGCAGGAGATTTAAACGAGTTCAATTCTTTTAATCCTTTATATGATTGTAAGACAACCACCTTGTATATACAGGCAAAAAAGAAGAAAAGAAAAGAAAACAAAGCAATATCTTTTAAGCACGTCCTCCTTGCGTTCAGAATGCCTTTTCCCTTTATGTAATGCAGCGATTACATTGAAATTAACGGAAGGAAATG
Source organism: Populus ilicifolia (assembly GCA_015708895.1). Lineage (NCBI taxonomy): Eukaryota > Viridiplantae > Streptophyta > Magnoliopsida > Malpighiales > Salicaceae > Populus > Populus ilicifolia. Next base: position 1,211,668 of record SRLM01000224.1, read on the forward strand.
CGAAGAACTCTCTACCTCGCCCCCTACAGCAAGTACAGAGTCGTCACTGTTAAAGGCCAATGCTAATTGCTGTCCAACATCTTCTAATTGAGTCAGTACTTTTTTGGATGGTTTAAGGCCAAATTTATGGTCTTCATTGTCCTTGATTTCATCCCAGTCAAAAAATCTGCAAAGAGAAAACATAGTAATAAATTGATTATCCTTTTTTTGGTGCAAGTAAAGGTGGAAATTTTCTAAAAAAATAAATAGGCACAACGTTTCTAATGTGTATTTAGTGAATCGGACCGTAATATAAATTCAAACAGCAGCTGTGGTGCATTTGGAACTAATAATCAATGGAGTTTTAAAAATGCTCCTGATTAGAAAAGGATCGCCTTATATGCCAGTATATCCAAAAATCATTCAAAGCAATTGGAGAGATTCTTCTCAGAAACTCATCTGTTTTGTCTCCAACATAAAAGATAACTAGCAGCATACTACTTTTTTGGTTAGTACAAAAACACTACTCTCTCTAAGCATTTAAAAACAGGCATTTTACCTGGCCACAACACAAGAGAAAATTTTAGCTGGCACACTAACTCCTATAAATGCCCAGCCAACACATAATGTAATAGTAAATGATTAACAATCCCATCAACTGCTTAAAGAAACCCCAGGGTGAATCCAAAAAAAAATACAAACAACTTTATCCTTTAAACTGTAAATTGATTAAGAAAAAGTAATGGAAGGATCTAATCTCCCAGTTTTGCACACTAGTATCAGAAGCAGCATTCCATGATGTTCCCATCATTGATTTCCAAGCATGAGCATATGAACATACCTTCATTTTTCTCATTTTATCCACCTCAAACTCGAGAATTTTGGTCTTTTGAGGTGAATTACTACAAAACGTTACTGTCAGAGCAAGAAAATTTCCTCCCAAAATCAACATCAAATCCAACAAACAAGAGAAATCACTTCAAACTTTTTTGTAACTTTCCAAATACCGGTTAAATTCAAACCCATTGCTTTCTTAAAATACAAGCACAACTTATCCCCAAACCAACCACTTTTAAAGGGTTTTTGTCTAAACCCATTTCTCTGGATGAAACTTACAGTCCTTTATAATCTCCATATTGAACTATTTATGACCTCAAATCTACGAGCAAAGAACAGGGATAGGGAAATTGTGACATTAAGTAAACTGGGAAGCAACACACAATGATGTTAACTGGAAGCAGGGTTGATTTCAATCAGACATCAGGCTTCACATCATAATAAGCACTCCAGATTATGCAGCACATAAAATCTGCACCTTGAAATTCATCTTCGAAAAGAATTTCTGTATCTATGGACATTTAAATTTTATCCAAGTTACAATTTGTTATATGTATAGCACCAAAGTCTCCTAGCTCTCGTTATCATTCATGTGAATCCAACCTCTACATTACCAGTCTTCTAATTACACTGACTCTTCTTCGTTCCCTGATTACACCAACTCAACAGGGCTAGAGTAAAATTATGTTTGCCTGATTGAAACTTTCAGAAAACAGTAATCTAACTAGTAGATTGACATGAATCAAAGTAGGAAGCAATAAGGTCAAAATAGTTAACTCTAGTAACAACAATCAAGAAATGTACTAAATTGGCAACCTCAGAGAGATGTTGCTCTAGCTCACCATTGTTAAATATTTTTTTCGACAGAAAAAGCAGTGATTAAAAAGAATTTGAGTACCGGCAACTACTGGGGAATGCACAAATGACTCCATCTCCACCGGGGAGAACCACCATTCTATAGGGTAATTGAGAACCAAGGCCAAGCTTAGCTACCTGAAACGCAACATAGAAATACATACATCAAAACAATAAAAATTATAAAATCAATCAATTCACAATCTAATTTCGGCTATCTCATAAGTATACAGAAGAAATAAATATATCCCAGCTAATACTCTCAGGTATAAGCAGACTGAGAATTTATTTATAGAGAAATCAGAGAAATTTTAAACATGACAAACAGATGCAAAATCTATAAAAAGAATAGAGCGTACGGGCTGAGAAGAGAGGGAATTGGAGGAGAAATCAAAACAGGAGAGAAGGACGGCGTTGGGAATGCCGCTGCTGCCTTCACCGCCACCGCCGGCCAAAACGACGTAGTGTTCATGAGAAGAAGCAGAGGGCTTGGGGGTCTCCTCCTCCTCCTGCTTTTCCTCTTGTTCAGAGGAATCAACGTAATCGTCATGGGATTTTAGGTTGGATCTGAGCTCTTTGTATGGAAGCCAAGCAGCAGACTATAAAGGAATGCCGTATTTTTGCAGGCTTTGAGGATCTGCCTCTCTGCTCTTTCCCATTGGTTTCCTTCTCTACTCCGGTAGCCTTGTTGTTTTTTATAATTTTGTTTACTTATAAATATATTAAAATATATTTTTTATTTTTAAAAAAATTTATTTATATTTTATAAAAGAGTATTTTAAAAGTGCTATAATCATTATTTTTTAAAATATTTTTATTTAAAAATATATTAAAATAATATTTATTTATATATATTTTTAAAATTAATATAAACATATTTAAACATTCTAAAAACATAAAATTAATTTTTTTAAAAAAATTGAAATGTTACTTATATATATATATACATATATATTACTTGTCTTGGTTATTTATTTTATATTTTTTAACACTGATTCTGGTAGATATATTGAATAATGAGTAATTTGTATCATAAAAGATTTTTTTATCAAAAACTTTGATTAAAAATAATATTATTTTTATTTTTTAATCAGATATTAATAATAAAAAAGGAGCTCACATCCTTAAACAAGAAAAATAATAAATCTCTAAAATCTATTAAAAAATATAAGATTTAATATACACGTGTATATATTTGAACACCTAATTCTACCATCATGGAATCGTTCTAGTTCAAAGGACAGAAACAAGATGTTTCATCGTCATCATCATTATAAACCGAAACGAAAAGGACAGTCTCATAAAAGAAAAAGGTAAAAATACTCGCAAATCAACAAAACAATAGCCAAAGAGAGATACGGGGGCCTAAATTCAACCCTTATTGTTGGAATATAAGAAGACAATAAAATTTGATAGTAGAGGTCAGATGGCATTGGAATTATCCTATTCCTATAGTGGAACCTTTTTTATGAATTTTTTAGAACAAATTCTTCTGAAGAATTCAATTGAAAGCATGCATCGGCTGTGTTCGTGTTCCAAGTCATGCTAGTGTGAAAGAGATGCGCATTTGAAAGCATGCTGGTTTTCCTAGTTCTGGCAATCTCCTGCTTGATGATTCTAATTCATTTGAAGATGCAGATTCAAATCTTTTCAAAATCTGAGTTCTAGATATTGCCTGCAGGTTATAACTGTTTGAACTTTGATGAACTGCAATACTGTAAGAAACATTAGCATAGGAAATGCCTACGAAATACTAGATCATGCCATTACATTCAAGTTTTTGCACTACAATTGATGATTTCCTTTGTCCAATAAGAAATCAATCGGGATAAAACTTGTCTGGTTCTTTCATTGTTACACATGGCTCGATGATCGGCCCTTCATTGTTGATGAGAGTGCAGCCACAGCTTCTCCAACTGTCAAATAAAGGGCGTCAGGGCTCATTACATCACAGACATCATCGGCCCTCTGCAATTTTTCCAACACTTCACCCACAGGATTCACCAACACAAGCTGCGATGTCAAGGATAAACCAAAGTATTAGTTGCAAACAACTAAAACGCAAGACAGTTGAAAAGAGAAGGCAATTTAGAGCTGCTATGTGCTTGCCTCAGCTCCCGTATTTTCCAGTGCTTTCTTTAAATCCTTCAAGAGTGAGACTCCGCTTGTGTCAATGGAGCTGACAGCTGAAACATGTACAGGGACTATTTGTAATCTGTTTAATTTCCATGGTTGATAGTATGAATATACTACATTGCAATTAGGACTTGATGAGTTAAAGTAGCCACCCATAGCAGGAAATGTTTCAAATATCAATTCCACCAATATAAGCTCTAAAAGAAAACCCAGCTAGCCTAATTTCAGATGCGCAAGATTTAATTATGCAATCTATAAAGCTTGTAGTTGGAAACAAGAACAAGGAAGAACACAAGATTTTCTGTTTTTAGACTGTTTCAAGATAACACTGCTAATTTCTGCAAAATATTAGCGGTGAACTTACCTGACAGGTCTAGGATCAGAAAATGAATACTTGACTGTCTCTTTGTGTCTTCTTCAGTTTCATATTCATCTATCCATCTCAGAATCCTGTTACAAAGTTAAAGGAGAGTTACAATCAAAAAAGAAAAAAGAAGGAAAAATTAAAGGAGAATTATTAGAGTCAAGATGGGAAGTGCAAGTATGCTTTATGAGCTACGGAATGCACAGCCAAACCTTTCTTTGAGGTAGGTTGTATTAGCAAAGTTGACTGGAGCTTCGATGCTTAAAATGAAGAAACCAGGGATCCTAATAGCTTCCTTGTAATGATTAAGATTACGGAATATATCTGTCCCAGGGATGTTTCCCAGAACCACAGTCTTTGGCCTTGTGACTTGAAGAAGGATCTTGAATATTGATATCCCTACCTGTTCATCAACAGCACCATGGTTGTTTTATAGTGTCTTTTCCCTAGATAATTTGAATAGGGAAAAGCAACTTAAATCCTAATTAATAAGTACTTCCTGTTTACTTTCTCAAACCTGGACAGGTTTAGTTCTGGTAACATTATCTAAAACTTGAGAACTCACCGCAATGGCAAGGCCGTCCTGGACAGAGACAAGAATAACACCAAAGAATGCACACAACATCACAACAAAATCAAATTTGTCGATCTTCCATATCTGGCAAGCAGCTGGGATGTCTATGAGGCCAATTACTGCTGTTACTATGATGGCACCCAATACAACATTTGGGGTGTATTGGAATAGAGGCAATATGAAGAGGAGGGTCACCATAACTGTCACTGACATTATAATGTTGGAAACTGCTGTTTTGGCTCCTGCATTGTGATTGACAGCAGAACGAGAGAAACCTCCTGAAATTCAAAGTTCTGTTATAATATCATAGATGTGTCCTCTATTTGTAAGCACTTAATAGCATAACAGAACAGAAAGAAAGGATAGTAGACTGTATATGTTAGCACCTGCTGTAACATAACAGGAAATGACGGAGCCAATCACATTCATTAACCCCATTGCCATCATTTCCTTGTTACCATCTACCTGGTAGTTCTTCAAAGCAGCAAAAGTCCTTGCAACTGCTATGCCTTCCTGTTTGAAATAAAGTTCAACATAAGCAAAAGCATACCAGCTTTTCTGTCTAAGAGATGCCACACATCCAAGGCGAGGTCAGATTGTATGATTTCTGGTTATGATACTAAATGTTGGCAATCCGCTGCCTTAACATTTTCATTCATTAATGTTGCAAAATTGCAAACGATACCAAAGTCAATGAAAATCTATTGCGCCTGTCATCCTTATTGCAAGTCTTTAACTATTCCTTCGCATTAACAACACATTTCATAAGTGTATCCAAACAGAAACTAAACAAGTTTCGGTTCCTATGAAATTTCTGAAAAAGCTGTATTTCAAAAGTGCTAAGCCACTTCTAGCAGAGTGTAAAACACCAGTAATCAGAAAACTTGAAACTTCAGCCCGTCAGCCAACCTGACCATAAAGCTTAGTTTAAACACAGTCCGTGCATGATTTTGAATTGGTTGATCCATGTATTGTAGCTTCTAGATAATTTAGCTATTAGTCCAGAAGATATGAAATATAATTGCAAGGCAGGTCAGCTCTATCCATGGTTGCTCGTTTAAGTTTAAAAAATCCAGAGTCCAGCTTTGCCGCGCAAACACTATAGATGGTATGAAAATAATTGCAAGAAAATAAACAGAAACTTACAGTGAGGGAAATAATGCCAGTAACAAGGCCAGTTTTCACTACTAGTCCAAGGTAGCTTCCACGAAAATGCAGCATGTTCCATGAGGGAGGGTTTAGCCCTTCCTGCAACTTTCCAATCTAATAAATAGCAAAAGGGCCTAATGATAAGCAACATGTATCCATGAAGGGGTGTTATGTTAATGGGGGACTTGAAAACTTACGACACTGATTCCATGACGTTGACCCTTGAATGCAAAAACCAGGATAGTAGATAGTATCACCGACACAAGAGGGGCTCCAGCTGAAACCCAAAACAGCTTTGGATTTTTCATGCTCTGTGGGGCACACATTCGAATGCAATCAGTCAAACACATTTTCAAATGCCATTCGTTTGTTTTTAAGGTAGTTTTGAAGCTGTGATTTAACCAAAAATAAATAAAAACAAATAATAAGTTTAAAAAAAATATGGTTAGCTAAATTAGTTGGATTTGGATATATATTTAATAAAAATTATAATCAAAATTTATATATAATAAAAAATTTATATAAAATATTTCATAGTTATGTAATGTAATTATTTTTTAAAATATTTTTTACTTGAAAATACATTAAAATAATATATTTTTATTTAAAAAAATTATTTTTGATATCTACACATCAAAATGATCTAAAAATACCAAAAACATATTAATTTAAAACAAATAAAAAATAAAAAAATTAATTTTTTATAAGTGCTTTTAAAACGCAAAAATAAACAATATTTTATAGAATTCATTAAAATTGTATTACAAACTCAATTTTTAATAAATTTCATGGTATAAAACACAATTTTTATAATTATCAAACACTTTACTAAATTTTTTACACTACAAATACAAATACAATTGAAAAACAAACACAATATTAATGTATTTGGTATTGTGGTAACTGTTATAGTTGTAGTTTGAAAAAAAAATTATTTTACAAAAAATACTTTTAGTTGAGGTTAGTTTGAAAAAATATATGTTTGATTAAAACTGTGGTTGAAATTGAGGTTAAATAAAAAGTAATTTAAAGTGTTTGGTTAAAATAATACTTTTTAAATTAAGGTTGTAAAATAATTAACAAATATATGTATTCATATTGATGATTTTTAATTTAAATATTATAGATTTAACTATTGTTATTATATCATGAAATAAATAATATTGATATCAAATATTTTTTATTATTTTATTAAACTATGCATAATTTTATTATGTACGAAATCTATCCAACAAGAACTATATTTTCATGGTTTCTTAAGCATATAACAATATCAAGTAAAAAAATTATCAAGAACAAATTTAGAATTGCAATCAAATTTTATAAATATTATGTCATCAAACAATTTTCTTTTAATTTTTTAAATAAAATATAATTAAAAATAAAAATAAAAACTAATTTTTTTAACTAGGTCGGATCTAGCAAGAATAAAATTAGGATTGCGATCAAATTCTGCAGATGTTATGTTGTCAAGTGATTTTCTTCTAATTTTTTTGAATAAAATATAATTAAAAATAAGAATAATTTTTTTTTAACTGGGTCAAACCCAACAAGAACAAAATTAGGATTGTATCAAATTCTATAAAAGTTACGTTATCAAGCGATCTTCTTCTAATTTTTGAATAAAACACAATTAAAAATAAAAATAAAAACTGATTTTTTTAACTGGGTCGGACTTGGTAAGAACAAAATTAAGATTGCAATCAAATTCTACAAATGCAATGTCATTAAGCAATATCCTTCTATTTTTTTGAATAAAATACAATTAAAAATAAAAATAAAAACTGAATTTTTTTAATTGGATTGAACCCAACAAGAACAAAATTAGGATTGCTATTAAATTCTGTAAATGCTACGTAATCAAGCGATTTTCTTCTAATTTTTCAAATAAAACACAATTAAAAAAATAAAAATTCAATTTTTTTAATTGGGTCAAACCTAGTTCAATGTATTTAGCTTTAGATCGGATCCGATCTGGTTGGAATAGCTGTTTAGCACTGCATTTTAAAAGCTCTTTTGAGAAATTTTGATTTTTTTTGCTTTAAATTAATATATTTTTGATATTTTTAAATTATTTTGATATGTTAATTTTAAAAATATTTTTAAAAAAATAATAAAGGAGCTAGCTCTTGACTTGAAAACGTTGGGTTTCTTCATAGATTTCCACATATTATTTAGTCCATGGGATCCACTTGAGCCTATAACAAAAGTTGGGTTAACTTATATCATGAAATAAATAATATTGATATCAAATATTTTTTATTATTCTATTAAATTATGCGTAATTTTATAAAATACAAAATATATTCAACAAGGATTACATTTCTATAATTTCTTAAGCATGCAACAACATCAAGTAAAAATATTATCAAGAATAAAATTAGGATTGCAATTAAATTCTACAAATATTATATCATCAAACGATTTCTTTCTATTTTTTTGAATAAAATACAATTAAAAATAAAAATAAAAACTGATTTTTTTAACTGGGTTGGAGCTGATAAGAATAAAATTAGGATTGCGATCAAATTCTGCAAATACTACGCTATCAAACGATCTACTTCTAATTTTTTGAATAAAACAATATTAAAATAAAAATAAAAACTATTTTTTAACTTGGTCGGACCCGGCAAGAACAAAATTAAGATTGTGATTAAATTCTGCAAATGCTACATCATTAAAAGATCTCCTTCTAATTTTTTGAATAAAATATGATTAAAAAAAACTGATTTTTTTAACTAGGTCGAACTCGGTAAGAACAAAATTAGGATTAGATCAAATTCTGCAAATGCAACATCATTGAGTGATATCTTTCTAATTTTTTTAATAAAATATAAATTAAAAATAAAAATAAAAACTGAATTTTTTAATTGGATTAGGCCCGACAATGACAAAATTGGGATTGTTATCAAATTCTACAAATGCTATATCATTAAGTAATTTTTTTAAATTTTTAAATAAAACACAATTAAAAAAATAAAAATTCAATTTTTTTAACCAGGTCGGATCTAGTTCAATATATTTAGTTTTGAACCGGATCCGGTCTGGCCAAAATAGCTATTTATCACTGCGTTTTAAAAATAATTTTGAAAAATTTTAAATTTGTTTATTTTAAATTAATTTATTTTAGATAATTTTAAATTATTTTGAAGTATTATTTTAAAAATATTTTTAAAAAAATAAAAAAGGAGCTGACTCTTGAGTTAAAAACGTTGCGTTTCTCCATAAATTTCCGCGCATTATCTAGTCCGTGGGATCCAATTGAGCACATAACGGAAGTTGGGCTGGCTTATATACCAAAACATATCTGAACCCAGCCCATTTAGCACAAAAGGAGATTTATATATGAAAAAAATATGCATTTTATTAACATTTCTTTTTTTCAAAAATTTATTTTCTTTTCTAATGGAAATACGCCGCTCTGAAGGCGCAGAGCATCTGAATACCATAGCTAGCTTACTTATAGTGAAATAAATTAATATATATAATGGCAGAGGCCAGAGAGGGTATATGGTATTCTTATCGTCATAAGAGAGGATCCATGTGATAAAATCCAGGAAAGGATTCTTTTATAGCAGAACAAGAAAGGAACGATTGCAGTTAATGATAAAACTGAAAAGAGGCAACCGGGAAGATGCTAAAAGGGGTTGATGATGAAAATAGACAATAACGTCTGCAATATATTTTTTTAGTCAAATAAATTAACGAACAGGATTTGATTCTTTAGGCGGTAAAAGCACTTAATGAGAGTATACAAATACCATGCACTCAATAAACAAGTTACTACAAGAAAAGAGATAAGAGTGTGTAAAGAATGACGTACAACGTGTCTTGCCAGTAGAAGGAACACGAGGAAACAAAATCCCATCAGTACTGTTTGCCATGACCACTGCAAGAGCATCATCCAAATGGTCAGGATTATCCAGTTAATTTTTTATTAGGGTTCTAGGAGTAGCATATAATTAGCTGGAAAACAGTCAAACATGTTGCGGCAAGACTTTTTTTTTTTTGGTTCGGGGTAATTGTCTCAAGCGGCTGCATAACGGGATGGCCTTTCGATCTTTCAGAGTTTGAACATGAAATCTTCAAATAAAATCTCAAATCTTAACCCTTGGATTGTCTGTCAGGTCTAACTTAATGTAGTGATGATGCATAATGATTGGATAGTTAAGATAGGAAGGCCTTAGCTAGTTTAGCAGCCACTCGTGCAATAACACTCCCATCTAAGTTTGTTATCAAGTGGATTAATTACGCTATAATTATAATGTCGATTGGTGGGATAGTGGGAACCTCACCTTGCACAAACTAGGAAGGGGTGTTGTGGTTGAAACTATGATTAATGCTTAAACTTTCAACTCCTTCGATTGATTATGTATGTTTGTGCTTTGGCGAGGGGTAAACTACTAATTACCTCATTGGTGTTGTGGAAAACGGAGCTCAAAACAGGAACCAGTTCCATTTGTTCAGTGAAATTAGTGATTCCAAGGAGGCTTTTTAATTGTTGTAGAGAGACTATGATGGCAGCTCCAGCCATGAATCCAATTAGAGTTGCCTTGGAAAGAAAATCAATAATGAAGCCAAGCCTGCAACCATTCAGTCCGACACAGAATTAGTACTTTTCAAGAGAAAAATAGAAAAATAATAAGAAGAAAAATACCTGAAGAAAAAGACAGAAAAAGAAAAAGAAAAGTTACCTTAGCAATCCTAATGAAGCTTGGAAGAGGCCAGCAAAGAAGGTTGAGGAAAAAGCTAGTTGAAGAAACAATAGAGGGTCAGTGGTAGGAGATACTTCTTGCTTAAGCATTGATCCCAGTATAAGAGAAGCAATAGAAACAGGTCCTACTGCGAGGTCCCTAGAGCTTCCAAGAACAGCGTATACAAGAGGAGGGACAAAGCTTGAATCTGCATAATTTGTTTCAAGGAAAAGAAAATCCAATCAAACAGTATTGTATACGAGTAGTAAGATGAAAAATACAAGACAGTCAGAACTATATTTTACTCACAAAGACCCACTATGGGGGGTAGACTTGCTAGCTTAGCATAACTGATGCCCTGAAAAGATGTTTAGACAGAAGGGTCAAATTAGTGGATAAAGATATTGTATAATTAAAATCTTGTTCAAGATTTAGGAAAAAAAAAAGACATTTGGTTACTGACCTGTGGAATGGCTAAGCTGGCAATGGTAAGGCCAGAAACAATATCAGATTTGAAAAGCCTGAAGCTGTAATTAGGACCCCATTGAAGAATAGGAAAGAAAAACTGAGCAGCAAGTATCCATTTCTTTCCCAATGGCTGTCCTTTGAATTGCCGCAGAGGGTCATCAGGGAAGAAGGTTTCTTTAAGTCTGCTCTTGAGCTTCTGTATGGTGCTTCTATGGGGTGGTGGGACAACTTTATGCACCTCCATAGGTGTTATTTCTAGGCAATGATCAGGTTGCATGCTATTGCTGGCGTTTGGCTCCATTATATGGAGAGAATTTTTGTTTTCCTGGCGTGGTTTGTTTGAGCAATGCCTCTAGTTTTATTTGAGTCTCCACCCTATTAATCAAATTTCTCCAGACCGCTAACAAACAAAGCACCTGTCACCAAGACAGCAAGAAAAACTGTGGAGAGAAAGAGAGAGAGAGGGAGAGAGAGAGAGAGGGGTCGGCTGTTGATGAGGCCTTATCAAACTAGCATTCCCCTATTGACCCCACAAACTCCTTTTGCTTCTTACAAAGATACACACATAAATCAGTTTCTGTAAATGTTGCAAGTTCACCTTTTTTGTATGGTCGTTGCCCTGTTGTCTATTGATACCTAGAAGAAGAGTTGATCATATTAGAATTTAATTAACAAGAACTAGCATTTAATTAAATTGTTACTCTCCCTGTGAAAGGTCCACAGATGTTCCTAATTTCTAATCCTAAAGGCTCAGAACTTTTGATTGGAAAGAATTGCATGCCATGCTATATGTGTACGAAAAGTTCATTAGCATAACTGTTACTCCTTTTTTAAAAGAGAACGAAGAGGTGACGGGGTGCTAAATAACACGCGGCACCATTCATTGGCGTTCTGGTTGCAAGAATGGAAGACAGGGGAGCTATCCGCACATTTATAATTATCAAATGATTCATATCTATACTTATCTCAAGGGATTTTACTTTAAGCATACCGTAATGAAGTTTGTACTACCGCCATGAAAAAGGTCATGAGACATATATATAGAGTTACCACCAAAGGCTACACTAAAACTTAATCCTCACATTGCTAATTAACCAACCCCATGTTAAAGGCTATGGTTTATTAGTGTTGCTTCAGGGCACAGCGATTTGAATTATGTCGAATTTTAATCTCGTTTGATTTAAAATCAATGTGCTTGAGCTCAATAAATTTGATCAATCGTGCTGTTTCTAGTACAGCAGGGTCTGAAATATTCATTTGAAAGCCAGATTCCACTATTTTTTCTTCCTTTTGGAGTTAAAACTTGCAATCCCCGCCTTTCGTTGGGGCATATTTTTATATCAGCTTTGTGTATTGGATATATATCAGTTTATTTAAATCAGAAAGCCTCATTCAATCTTCATGTCTTCGCAGCTTTACTTCTTCAAACTGTTTTGACTGCGCCCCTCTTTTGCCGGCAGATTATTAACACGTGAATTAACTGGCCCGTGATCATCATCTCTAAAAATTTGAGTTTGCAATTTAAGAGAGGAGTAATGAACATTGAAGGCAACATTAAAGAGCATGCCCTAGAGTTGGCCATGTGGCAAATGTGGCTTGCCGAAGTTGGAATATCCTGAAGAATGTGCTGCCTCCCCAGTTTTCAATTTTGTCTCCTCCCCAGTCTTCAATTTTGTCTCCAATTCAGATATGGTGCGTTTCTCTATAAGCTGGTTCTGGGTTGTATGAAGATGGTTACAAGCCTTCAATACAATACAGAGATGGACATCGTGTGCATTCTGTACCACTAATGAGACCGTCAGTAGAAAAACCAAGTTGCCACACACCTCAGCTGCCATGACATGCCACAAAACAACGACCATTCGTGGTTTTCTACCTTTTTTTTTTATTCAATGGATATGTGCACAAGTTTTTGAGTATCGAGATTAAATGCCTCATTGTTCCAATCAACATGCAAATGACACCAGACAAATCTACCCGCAAGTAACTCTTTATGTCACGGAGTAGGGAATCTTCATTCAGTTTAATTAATTACTCGACTGATCAGCATACTACATTTGTCGTGTCACGGGAGAGGTAGGAGTAATATCGGCCGAGCCCTGACCTTGAATACTGATCAGAGGCAATCACACTACCCCTATCAGACAAGAATGTACTGAATAGACTAGTATCTGTGGAGTGGGGCGCAGGTTTCACTTTCGAATCCAATTAGCGTGGAGTGGGGTGCAGGTTTCATTTTCGAATCCAATTAGCATAGTTTATTCCACTTGCTTATGTTTAATGCTTAAGCTTTTCAACAGGGGAGTGGCTGTATTAAATACTGTTAGCATATCCTCGTGTAAGAATATCTTAAGTGGCAATTTGGACCCACCGGAAAGTGGTTTTACCTTTTCAGATCAGCCTTACAAGGGGAGGCCACCTGTAACTGCCAATGTATAATTGTATGCACCACAATTATTTTCGAAGCTCGTATGAATGTCCACTTTTGAACCTCGACTGTGACAAGAGATAAGTTAGGCTTTGGTTTTCCGAATCGTCATCAAAGCTAGCTCTTTTATTCTCCCATGCTTGGCGATTCCCCTGCACTTGCTTTGTTGTTGGAACTCAAGAATGATAGCGTTTTAAAGAAATTAGAGGGTAGAAAAAGAAGAAGGGATTGGAAAAGAAAAAAAGTAATCAATTTTTCTTTGTGTGTGGAAAGGATTGGCAATGTGACACATAAAGTTAAGGTGCAAGCAAAAGAAAAACAAAGGACTGTTTGAGGTGCTTATCTTTTTTGTTTTTTCATCTATCTGATTGAAGCCATGCACCCATCAGCTCACTTTCCAGCTAGTGTGGCCACGGACCACTAGTCTTGAATACAATCAGCCTAAAATTGGATCATGGTCGGTGCACTTACATTGCTTGCTTGATTGTGTATGCATGGTTGTGGGTTTGTATGGTTGTGGTGTTTATATAGATGGTCCCGAGTCACACAGTTGTCAATAATTATGGCTGCTGACGTATGTCGCCACCAAAACTCATAATTGCCATTGTCTCAAGTAACTTGGAATTATTTTCTTCCATGATTTTTTTTCCTAATCAAGGTGCTCTGCTTTGAGATGCCAGAACACATTCTTCTTGTACTTCGAACCCAACTCTTCGAGAAACATGAGCTTCTATCTCGAATGACGACACACACATTGTTTTCCTTCCCAGAAAGTTATTGGTTGATTTTAAGTTATCTTTTGTAACAGAAGAAAATGACTTTGTACTTTGAGAGTGACGGACATAAGCCATCAATGCGCAGTTTAAGGTACAAAGTAAGGACCTTCTAGTTAATTTCATGATTTACATCAAGCTTAATTATTGCCTGCTCATCCTTGAGCCAGGCTTAAAAATCAAGTCTTCGTAATTTGCTGGTGGAAGACCACTAGACGCTCTGTATCGCAATGCCATGTAGGATAATCCGAACCAAGTCTTGAGAAAAATGGCATACGTTAACAACATGGAATGCAATTTCTTTTTTGTTCGCCAGTTCTGAACCCCTTGATATTCTGAATAATTCCTTTTTTTCTTTCTTTCTTTTTTGCATCATGTCCTAATTAATTGAACGCCCTTCTCAAATCCCATGAAGCTGTATACTATTCATCATCGTAGGTTTTGTATTTTTTTTTTTAGCTACTAGCATTCGAGGAACAGCATATTAATTGAATTTTGCGATTTTTTTAAAGAAGGGATAAAATTTAGGGATGGGAAAATTCTAATTTATTGTGCTGCTCGAAACCTTGTTTAAAAAATCTCCAGTTGTTTAATTATTGCGAGACAGACCGATGAGGATATGAATATTCAGTAGGATTATGAAATGGACAGCCACTTCGAAGATTCACCCGAATAGATGAGCATTATCGCAGCAATCCTACGATTAATATCAATAAACATACTATAAGAAATTCTCAGACCATGAATCCCTGCACCAACTTGTAACTGCAGCTGATCATACGTACAAAGGCATGAAAGACCTGTCTTTCTTCTCGGCCACCAACAGTTGTTTGTTTCTCAAAAGAAGGATCGATCATTCGCAACTAGCTCTGCTTTCTCAAGTATGGTTGACGGCATTACAAGGACCACATCTTCTTTTTCCTTTTTTTTTATATTCCATCTCTCATCACCTTGCCGCCCAAGACATACGGCCTGTCTGTCCTGTTTCAAAAGGTTTTCAACATCCAATTACAGACAACTGCTACTTCATACGAACAGTAGCATCACATTTTATTAAAAGTTGTGGTTCTGACTTTATTTTCACGTGTGGATATACCTGTTCCGTGAACTTGTCCTTGGGAATTCCACTCCACAACCCAGCATCAGCTGAAAAATGGATCTTCTAACAATCACGAATTCCCTGAACTATTCCTTGGGATCCCCTAACAAACAGGTCCTTTTTTAATTAACGTATTTATCCTCTGACAGGTCCTTTTTTATATCACCTTTTAATTATAATATCCTCTGACAGGTCCTTTTTTATATCACCTTTTAATTATAATGAAAATGTCTCCCAATATATCAGAAGAAAATATGTAAAAGAATTGGAAGTTGAGATAAACAAAGCAAAGAAATAGAAAAGGTTGAAATCCAAAAAATTAAATGACCAGTAAGAAAAGTCAAACCTGAGATGTAAACGGGAAGCTTGGAAAACCCTCACCGCCACAAGACTGACTTGTATTGTTCTGATTGGAAGTACAAATTCGCGCCCTCGCCAAGCTATGGTAAAGGTTGTTTTAATATATCTTTTTTCTATTCTCTATTTTTGTTTAGGTTTCCCAAATTTTCTCTCTGTTTTCTTTTTTGTCTATTTACTATTTGTTGTATTGGTGGAGAAAGTTAAATTAAATTAAAATAAAATATTAAAGACGTGTGGAATCCATAAATTTAAAATAATATTACTTTAAATTTTTGAATTCCACACGTCTTTAATATCTTATATTAATTTAATATATAATAAAATATAACTCAAAATATATCACGAAGAAAGAATTACGTTTTTGTTCTTCCTCTCCACAAAATAACAAGATTTATGATGGCGAGGGTTCATCGATACTGTCTTTTTATATACCCAGTTTGTCTGCATGCTGACATCGCACTTCTTTACAAGTTAATCTCTACTCTTCTATCATTAAAAAGCTTGACATTGTTTTTCTTCAATATGTTTTTTGTTCTTTGTTCAGCTAATACATCTGTTTCCACCATAGCCGCCAACATTAATTCCATTCCTATGCTGAATGAAACCAACTCTAGGGATTTGAAAGAGAATGCAATGATTGTTCTCGGCTGCATGGATCCAGACCTTGTGCCAAGGATTGAACAACCCACTGCTCTTACGGACAGAAGTGTTGCGGAATCCGACTGGTGATGTTCTGATACTTGCTTATAGGAGGGCAAGCACACTGACACAATATTTAACGTGGTTCGGCAAAACCGCCTACATCCACGGGTGAAGTCAATATATTTAGAGATAGAGAAAGAATACAAAACAAATACATGGAGGAGAATGATAACTTCATTCTACTCTACTCTCAGCCCTCTCTTTGCTGTCATTACAGCTGCTGCAATGGCAGCAGCCTTGGTGCCATTGCAGCTCTCTCTTCCTCTCTACTCTCTTTACATTCTCATAATTCTCTTCTCTCATTTTGCTCTCTAACATATGCCTCTATTTATAGGCATTCATGGAGGCTTTTCTTCAACAAAGGTGGCTGCCAACTCCAACTCTTCTTCAACAATGGTGGCTGCCAACCTTTGACATCTTGTATGAATGCACATGTTTGGTGCAATACCAAATGGTTGTTGCACATTAATGGCAACCAACCTAACAATCACCCCCTTTGCCATTCATGTAGGGCAACTGTCCTCTTTCTTCTTCAACACAAGCTTGCATCTTGCAGCTCTTCCAAGCTT